>VSMD01067121.1:0-62916 GCA_008750895.1 Mirza zaza
ACGTGAATCAGACTGTCAGCATTGCTTTTGCTGATGCTCTGATTAGATGTAAAGATGAAATGTATTCCTACTGTAGGTGCCAGATCCTCATGTTCACAGATGTGGCAACTTTCTGAAAGGCAGATTTTCAAGACAGTATATTCATTATTTTTTATCTATTTAAGAGTATTTCCCTCTCTTCCTCTCTCTCCTTTTTTTCCACAAAACACCAATTAATATCTTGAATGCAACGTTGACAGTTTGGGAAATGCATTATAGGTGAGGTTAACTGTAATAAGGAAATGGAGAAACAGCTAGTTAGAGGGCCTCTGCCTCTTAACCATGGTCAGAGGGGAAACCACTGCTCCAAATATTATACACACAGATACGTGGGTACAGAACATCACAGCTTGCAGGAGCAGAAACTGCTGCTGGAACCCAGTGTCAGGGCAGGAAAACCTAAACTGCAATTGACGGATTGTTAGGGCATCAGTGTGGACAAATTGAGAATTAAAAACTCAAGGTGAGGAGGGGCACACTTTGGTGAGATTCGCCCCTAGGAGGCCTAACAAATTCTCAGAGTGAAGACTGGGGAACAAAAGGCAGAAGGAGGGGAAAGTAGCAATTTTGAAATCTGCTTAGAGCTCTCCATCCTCCCTAACAAGGCCTGACTTCAAGGGCAACAACTTTACCAGAGCCTAACTGACAAGATACCTGATTTCAGCCCTTCGTTGCCTTCTGTTTGGGGAAAGACAGACACCAAACTCCAGCCCCTGTGGCCTGCCTTGTTCATTTAATGAGGGCTGGGAGAGGACTAAGGATGACGTGTGACGGTCACGGCTCAGGAACACGGGCTCACTGAAAGACGGAGACCTAATCATGTGACTCTATAGTCACACTTCCACGTGCCATCTTGCAACCTCCGATACTACCACTGCTCGTTCGTAATAAGGAGATTTCAACCGAAAGAACAGCATGTCTCAGGTGTTATTTAGTAAAATAAGTCTCTAGGGAAACCCAGAGGCAATATAAGAAACAAAAACAAGAATACCTGAGGAAATTTTGGTTTCCGACTCAGCCACAGCAAACGGTAAACAAAGCCTAACTCCTAAGAAGATAAACGAAACTTCACAAAGACTTATTTACTTCAGTTCTTTTAATCCAGTACATTATGTCAAGCTTTCAACAAAAATTACAAAGCATACTAAAAGATCAACAAACCAAAGAAACCCAAAATAGCTTGAAGAGACATAGTGAGCCTGAGCACCAGACTCAGATATATGGCACAGATTTTGGAATTATCAGACATGGAAAGTTTTTCTACTTTTTTTTTTGGTTTGTTTTTATTTTTTGTGGAAACCTGGTTCTTCTGAATCAGACCAGGAATTTAAAACAGCTATGATTAACATGCTATGGGCTCTAATGGAAAATGTGGACAACATGCAAAAAGATGGACAATGTAATAGAGATGGAAACTCTAAGAAAGAATCAAAAGTCAATGCTAGAAATAAAACAGTGTGACAGAAATGAAGAATACTTTTGTTGGGCTTATAGATGAACTGGACATGGTTGGGGAAAGAATCAGTGAACTTGAAGAGAGGTC
The DNA here is from genome assembly GCA_008750895.1 of Mirza zaza. Classification (NCBI taxonomy): domain Eukaryota; kingdom Metazoa; phylum Chordata; class Mammalia; order Primates; family Cheirogaleidae; genus Mirza; species Mirza zaza. Next base: position 1,583 of record VSMD01067121.1, read on the forward strand.
AATAGGAACTTCCAAAACTGAAATGCAAAGAGAAAAATGAATGCAAAAGCAGAATATTCAAGAACTGTGGGACAATTACAAAAAGGTATAATGTATAATGAGAAAACCAAGAGATTTTCTTTTCATAAAAAAGTAATAGAAGAAATATTAGAAATGATCTAAGAAAAAAAAAATCCCCAAACTAATGATAGATGCCAAAGCACAGATCCAGGAAGCTTAGAGAACACCAATCAGGATAAATACTAAAAGTTGAAACATGACTATCTTCAAAATGCAGAAGACTAAAGGCAGAGAAAATCTTGGAAGATGCCTGGGATAGGGGCAGGGGTGCGATAAGGAAGGGATCTTACCTATAGAGGAGCAAGGATAAGAAATTATATCAAACTTCTCTTTAGAAACTATGCAAACAAGAAGAGTTGAGTGAAATATTTAAAGTTTTGAAAGAAAAAACTACCATCTTAGAATTCTGTATCTAGTGAAATTACCCTTCAAAACTGAAGGAAAAATAGACTTTCTCAGAGCGACAAAAATTCTGGGAATTTTTGCCAGCAGTCTGGCCTTACAAGAAGTATTAATAGAAATTCTTAGGAGAAAAAAATAAAACATTTAAAATTTGTATTTATAACTCACTTCACCTATAGAGACACACAGATTGAAAGTGAAAGGATGGAAGGATATTCCATGCAAATAGAAACCAAAAAAGAGTAGGAGTAGCTATAGTCTATCAAATGGATTTCAAGTCAAAGACTGTAAAAAGAGACAAAGAAGGTCACTATATAATGATAAAAGGGTCAATTCAGCAAGAGGATATAACAATTGTAAATATTAACATATATACACCTGACAGAGCATGCAAATATATAAAATATTAATAGATCTAAAGGGAGGGATAGAGTATAATACAATAATATTAGGTGACTTCAGCACCCCCCTCTCAGTAATAGATCATCCAGACAGAAAATCAACAAAGAAACATTAGAGTTAAGCTACACTCTAGACCAAATGGACCTAACTAAAATTTATGGAACATTTCATCCAATTGCTGGTGAATACACATACTTCTCATCAGCACGTGAAACACACTCTCCATGATAAATCATATTTTAGGCCACAAAACAAGTCTCACCTTCAGAAGCTGTTTTATGAAAATAAGAAATTATAGAGAATTTTAAAAACAATACAATTTTTAATAAAAATAAAAAACAGTAAAAAAAGAAGAAAACAAGTCTCACCAAATTCAAAAGGTCAAAATCACATCAAGTATCTTATCTGACCACAGGAGAAGAAAAACAAAAATAAGAGGAACTTTGGAAACTATGCAAACACGTGGAAATTAAACAATATGCTCCTGAAAGATCAATGAGTCCATAAAAAAATTAACAAGGAAGTTTTAAAAATTCTTGAAATGAAATGAAAATGTAACATACCAAGATGTATGCGACACAGCAAAAGCAGTATTAAGAGGGAAGTTTATGACAATAAACATGAACATCAAAAAAGTAAAGTTCAAAAAGCAAAGTAGATTTCAAATAAAAAACCTAATGATACACCTCAAGGAACAATAATAGAAAAGTAAGAACAAACCAAACCCAAATTAGTAGAAAGAAAGAGATAATAAAGATCAGGGCAGAAATAAATGAAATTGAGGCAAAAAAACCCCAAAACAAAAACAACACAAAAGATCAATGAAATGAAATGTTGGTTTATTTATTTATTTATTTATTTTTTTGAGACAGAGTCTCGCTTTGTTGCCCAGGTTAGAGTGAGTGCCGTGGCGTCAGCCTAGCTCACAGCAATCTCAAACTCCTGGGCACAAGCAATCCTTCTGCCTCAGCCTCCCGAGTAACTGAGACTACAGGCATGCACCACCATGCCTGGCTAATTTTTTCTATATATATTAGTTGGCCAATTAATTTCTTTCTATTTATAGTAGAGATGGGGTCTCCCTCTTGCTCAGGCTGGTTTCGAACTCCTGATCTCGAGCAGTCCGCCTGCCTCAGCCTCCCAGAGGATTGCTAGGATTACAGGCGTGAGCCACTGCACCCGGCCAATGTTGGTTTTTTTAAAAGATAAAATCAACAAACCTTTAGCTAGACTAAAAACTACAAGACAATATTCCTGATGAACTAGAAGCAAAAATCGTCAACAAAATGCTAGCAAACCAAATGCAATAACATATTAAAAAGATCATTCATCATGATCAAGTAGGATTGATCACAGGGATGCAAGGATGGTTCAACATACACAAATCAATAAACATGATACATCACATTAACAGAATCAAGGACAAAAAACATATGATCATTTCAAGAGATACTGAAAAAGCATTTGATAAAATTCAACATTGCTTTATGATAAAAACTCTCAACAAAGTAGGCATTGAAGTAGCGTACCTCAATACACAATAAAGGTCATATATGACAAACCACAGCTAACATAATATTGAACAAGGAAAAACTGAAAGCCTTTCCTTTAAGATCTGGAACAAGTATGCCCGCCTTCACCATTTTTATTCAACATGGTACTGGAAGTTCTAGCCAGAGCAGTGGGCATGAAAGGGAATTAAAGGGCATCTAAATTGGAACAGAAGTCAAATTATCCTGTTCACAGATGACATAATGTTATTTTTAGAAAAGCAGAAAGACTTCACTTAAAAACTGTTAGAACTGATCTGGTCATGATTTCCTAAGGAGATGTGATATTTCCTTTCCCTATGACCTGTTAGGAATGCAATAACTTCTGTCTTGATTTTTCATGTATATTTTCGCAATGTTCATGAATTTAAATGAATTAATTGGAAAGTTAAGAACTGATAAACAAATTCAGTAAAGTTGAAGGATACAAAATCAACAAACATAAATTAGTAGTAATTATATATGTCAACAGTGAACAATCTCAAAAAGAAATTAAGAAAGCAATCCCATTTACCGGAGCTACAAAACATAAAATATGCAGCAAAAAATGTAACCAAAGAAGTGAAAGATCACTACAAGAAAAACTATAAAACACTGATGAAAGAAATGAAAGAAGACACAAAAAAATGGAATTCTATCCCATGCTCATGGATTGGAAGAATTAATATTGTTAAAATGTCAATACTACCCAAAGCAATCTACAGATTTGATGCAACTCTTATCAAATTACCAATGATATTCTTTACAGAAATGGGAAAAACATTCCTAAAATTTGTATGGAACCACAAAAGACCCCAAACAGCCAAAGCACTCCTCAGCAATAAGAACAAAGCTGGAGACCTCACACTAAGTGACTTCAAAACCACAATACCACAAAGCAGTAGTAATCAAAGCAGCATGGTGCCGGCATAAAAACAGACACATATATCAGTGGAACAGAATAGAGAACGCAGAAATCCACCCATTTACAGCCAACTCATTTTTGATAAAGATCATAAAGTCGATACTCACCACTATAAAAACACTTGGAAATATAAAACTCACAGAGCTTATAAAGCAGTAACACAGGGGTGGCTCACGCCTGTAATCTTAGCACTCTGGGAGGCCGAGGCAGGTGGATCGTTTGAGCTCAGGAGTTCGAGACCAGCCTGAGCAAGAGCGAGATCCCGTCTCTGCCAAAAATAGAAAAACTTAGCTGGGCATGGAGGTGTATGCCTGTAGTCCTAGCTACTCATGAGGCTGAAGCAGAAAGATTGCTTGAGCCCAGGAGTTTGAGGTTGCTGTGAGCTAAGCTGACACCACGGCACTCTAGCTCGGGCAACAGAGTGAGACTCTGCCTCAAAAAAAACTCCAAAAACAGTAACACAATGAAAAATACAAAGCAACTAGGTAATAATCAACAGGATGATTGGAACAGTATCTCACATATCAATATTAAGTTTAAATGTACATGGTCTAAATGACGCTCTTAAAAGGTACAGATTGGCAGAATGGATTAAAAAACCATAATCCAAATATCTGTTGCCTTTAAGAGACCCACTTAACTCATAAGAATTCTTATAGACTCAAGGTAAAGGGGTGGGGAAAAAATTCTAAAATGGCATACAAAAGTAAGTAGGAGTAGCTATTTTTATATGAGATAAAACAGACTTTACATCAACCGTGGTAAAAAAAAGAATAAGAAAATCATTATATAATGATAAAGGGATCAAGTAAAAAAGAAGATATAATAATCCTAAATATATATACACCTAATACCAGAGCTCCCATATTCATAAAACAAACACTACTAGACCTAAGAAAAGAGATAGACAGCAATACCATATTAGTGGGAGACTTCAACACTCTACTAACAGAACTAGACAGATCATTGAGGCAGAAAGTCAACAATGAAACACTGGACTTAAACTGGACTCCATAACAAATGGACCTAGCAGACATTTACAGAACATCCTACCTCAAAACTACAAAATATACATGCTTCTCATTAGCATATGGTACATTTTCATGATAGACCATAATATAGGCCACAAAAGAAGACTCAATAAATTTAAAAAATTGAAATCATACCAAGAATCTTCTCAGACCACAGAGGAATAAAACTAGGAGTCAATTCCAAGAGAAACTGTCAAAACTATACAAATACATGGAAATTAAACAACCTGCTCATGAATGATCTTTGGATCAATGATGAAATCAAGATGGAAATTTAAAAAATTTTCAAAATGAATAACAGTGACAGAAGTTATGAAGATCTCTGGTATACAGCAAAAGCAGTGCTAAGAGGCATGTTTATAGCACTAAATGCTTACCTTGAAGACAGATCACAAATTGATAATCTAATGCTACATCTCAAGGAACTAGAAAAACAAGAACAAATGAAATCCAAAGCTAATAAAAGAAAAAAAAATAACAAAGATCAAACCAGAACCAAATGAAATTGAAACAGACAAAAATACAAAGGATTGGCTGGGCGCGGTGGCTCAAGCCTGTAATCCTAGCTCTCTGGGAGGCCGAGGTGGGCGGATCGTTTGAGCTCAGGAGTTCGAGACCAGCCTGAGCAAGAGCGAGACCCCATCTCTACTATAAATAGAAAGAAATTAATTGGCCAACTAATATATATAGAAAAAATTAGCCGGGTATGGTGGCATATGCCTGTAGTCCCAGCTACTCTGGAGGCTGAGGCAGCAGGATTGCTTGAGCCCAGGAGTTTGAGGTTGCTGTGAGCTAGGCTGACGCCATGGCACTCACTCTAGCCTGGGCAACAAAGTGAGACTCTGTCTCAAAAAAAAAAAAAAATACAAAGGATTAATGAAATGAAAAGTTGGTTCTTTGAAAAGATAAACAAAATCAACAGACCACTAGCTAGATTAATCAAGAAGAGAGAGGATATAAATAAGTTCAATCAGAAATGAGAATAGAGACGTAACAACTGATACCACAGAAAAGATCATGTGAAACTACTATAAACACCAATATGCACACAATCTAGAAAATCTAGAGGAAATGGTTAAATTCCTGGAAACATACAACCCCCTAAGCTTGAATTAGGAAGAAATAGAAATCCTGAACAGACCAGTAATGAGTAGTGAGATTGACTGAATAATAAAAGAACTCTAAACAAAAAAGCCCAGGACCTGATAGATTCGCTGCTGAATTCCACCAGGTGTTCAGGAATTGACACTAATCCTACTGAGACTACACTTTGCATCAAGTCCTGGTCCTTCCTCCCTGGTGGGCCAATTGCTCAAGGCAGCACCAAGGCAAAGCACCCACTTTTGTCCCTAGGAGAGTCTCGGAGATCCCTTGCTATCTACGTAACACTCCCATTCTCCTATAAACAATATTATGGCCTATTAACTCTCTGTTGGTTTTTATTTTAATATTAGGAAATACACATATGTATATATTGGTACACCCTTTTTAAAAACACAAATGTAGTGTACATAATGTCTCCAATGGACTTCTCACATTATAATAATACTGACTTTTAATATCTTACCATATGGAAAAACATATTTTTTCCTAGTGCCCTGTGGTGGGAGGCAAGGCAAGGAAAAGTAGATGTCGTCGCCATTCCAGAGTGTGGGGAGTTGGCAGGGAGGCCTAGGGGCTTGTGATCCTGGGCTGCCCAGGCTTGATGATTGGGGAGGTCAGGGTACCTAGGGAAGGTGCGAGATCCATTCCAGGGGGCCGGCCAAGTTGTACCAAGCCAGGCAGTTCGGTTTCCTCTAACCCAGTTCCCCAGGTTTAGTTCAGTGTCTGTTCTCCTCAGCCCCCACCTCCACTCTTCTGGGAAGAAGGGGGAGACAAGTGAAGAGGTGTCACCAATGCCCTGTTACCTGCTGTTGAGGGGAAACAAGTCAGGCTTGTCTCGTCACCTGGTACCCTCCTCTCCATCTTACCTCGGGTCGGGTCGGGAATGGGGAGCCCACCTTCCTGGAGTGCTGAGGGCTTCTCATGCCAGGACGTTAGGGGGTTGAGGAAACAGGGACTGTCTCCCTCCAGCCTCAGCAAAGACTATTTACTTCTGAGTAGGACCCCAGGCATTCCCTACAGGGACATAAGTGAAGACACACACCGGAGCCTGGGCTGTCCTGCGGGCTCTCTTGGGAAGGGGGGTGGTGTGCTCCGTGTCCCCTCCCCCAAACGCCCTCTGGAATGCTGCTCGTACAGGGAGCCCAAGCTTCCTGGACAAGAAGCGTTTTCCATTTACGTATATCGGCAGAGACTGCGGCAAAACTGATTTCAGCTGCTGGAAATGGTTGATTTAAAAGAAACTTCTGTTTCTTCCTCTTTCTTTTAAAAGATGTTCTATATAGTAGTGTGAATTAATGAGTATATGGTACTGAGTACATATAATATCATCATGTTCAGTGATAGCAACGTAAACACTTATGTAGCACCTCTTTGCGCCATGCACTGGCACTTTATATGCATCTCCGGATTCAATCGTTAACACTGAGTTTCATTTTATCTGTGAGGATAGGGAGGCTGGGGCAGTAAACAGATGGCTGCATTCTTTCATGTGTCAGTAGCTGAGCTAACATCTCAATATCCCAAATTGGTGTTCTTTTTCTTATCTGTCCTCCCGCCCTGCCTACTTCCCTCCCTTCCTGCTTTTCCTTCCTTCCTTCATTTTTTTTTTCTCATTTTTTTGTTTTTTTAACATCCAAAGTCCATATTCCCGACATCACACCCCTTCTGCCTTTGACGAGAGCTCTGAAGTGTGCCAGGAAAGAGGGTGATCGGAGAAGCAACTGTAAATAAGAGTTTCAAGCCGAATGGGGAGAACCCGGGCAGTTAGTAACCTACTTTACCTTTTTGCTCCTTGTATTTTTCTGGGGAAGGACGGTAGAACACATCCCCGACGTGGGCTCTGGATTGGGTGCACCAACCACTTTCTACCACAAGGGGTCAGTCAAATCCTCCTGAGTTAAAGTCTTGGCTAAGCCTCGGGGCAATGAGCATCCTTCCGTTGGTGAAAGGACCTTTGAGGGTCACACGTTCTCTTCTCCAGCACCCTCTGTTATTCAAGCTGAATTCATCTGGCACCTGCACCCCATCCTCACGCTACCATGTCGGGGGAAACAAATGGACACAGAGTTCCAATTCATGCTTTACTTTTACTTTTACTTTAGGGTGATTTTTTTTTATTAAAATTCTTTTTTTTATTTCGGCATATTATGGGGGTACAGATTTTAAGGTTTCAATAAATGCTCATTCCCCCATCCCCCCACAAGTCTGAGTTTCCAGCATGACCATCCCCCAGATGGTGCACATCTCACTCATTATGTGTGTATATACCCAACCCCCTCCCCCCTGCCCAATACCCTATTACTATAGTACCTATGTGTCCACTTAGGTGCTGCTCAGTTAATACCAGTTTGCTGGTGAATATATGTGGTGCTTGTTTTTCCATTCTTGGGATACTTCACTTAGTAGTATGGGTTCCAGCTCTAACCAGGAAAATATAAGATGTGTGCTATATCACCGTTGTTTCTTAGAGCTGAATAGTACTCCATGGTATACATATACCACATTTTATTAATCCATTCTTGGATTGATGGGCACTTGGGCTGTTTCCACAGCCTTGTAATTATGAATTGTGCTGCTATAAACATTCGAGTGCAGGTGTCTTTTTTGTAGAGTGTCATTGGATCTTTTGGGTAGATGCCCAGTAATGGGATTGCTGGATCAAATGGTAGATCCACTTGTATCGCTTTAAGATATCTCCATATTGCTTTCTACAGAGGTTGAACTAGTTTGCAGTCCCACCAGCAGTGTAGGAGTGTTCCTCTCTCTCCACATCCACGCTAGCATTTATTGTTTGGAGACTTTTTGATAAAGGCTATTCTCACTGGAGTTAAGTGATATCTCATTGTGGTTTTGATTTGCATTTCCCTGATGATTAGAGATGTTGAACATTTTTTCATATGTCTGTTGGCCATTCTTCTGTCTTCTTTAGAAAAGTTTCTGTTCAAGTCCTTTGCCCACTTTTTAATAGGGTTATTTGATTTTTTCTTGCTGATTTTCATGAGTTCTAAGTAAATTCTAGTTATCAGCCCCTTATCAGATGCGTAGGATGCAAAAATTTTCTCCCATTATGTAGGTTGTCTGTTTACTTTCATGACTGTTTCTTTGGCTGTGCAGAAGCTTTTTAGTTTGATCATGTCCCATTTATTTATTTTTGTTGCTGCTGTGATTGCCTTTGGGGACTTCTTCATAAACTCTTTGCCTAGGCCGATGTCTAGGAGAGTGTTTTCAACATTTTCCTCTAGAATTCTAATAGTTTCATACCTTAGGTTTAAGTCTGTTATCCAGCGTGAGTTGATTTTTGTGAGAGGTGAAAGGTGTGTAGAGTGATGTTTTAGTTAAAAATCGGTATGTGGAAAATACAGCTACAAATAATTTCTCAAAATTTTATATCTTATACCCGTTGTATCTGAGTAAGGAATTAGAACAAGGCACGACATGTCTAAAGCAATAATGTTGTAGTGAACGCTTATGAAGTGCCTTCTAAGTGACAGGCGCTGGGTTAAGGTGGCATCGGAACTCTGGCAGTCTGGCCCAGGGTTGCTTCCCCGAGCACTGTACCACACTGCCTTTCTACCAGAGAAACAAAAATCACTGTCTTCCATGGTCCTGACAAGGATGATTTTCAGTTATACAAGCTAATATGAACATTTAGGAGTTGGATCAAGATTTTGTAAGGCCTAGACCTTATACAATTTGGGTCCCCTATTTAGGAAAATAATAGAAAATGACAAATGCAAATGTAGATATGAAAATAACTTTTTATTTAGAATGAGAAAATAAATGACAAGAAATCACAGTTAGAAAAAAGACTACAAATATCTCCAAATCCAGAAAAAAAAATGTGTTTTACCGAACTCCCTGACATAGATAATGCCCCTCTCCCCACTTTATCTTCAGCTTTATCCTTTTCGATTGTCTTCCAATGTGTGGGCAGTTTTGTAAAATCGTTTTTTAATAGAAAAAGTAGAGAGATGATTCAGCACTTTTTAGTATAGTTGCTTGATAATTATTATTGATAATTCGGATGTAGAACACATGGGATCTCACCCGTAGACAAGACTTGCTATTCATACTGCTGCTACAGTATTATTCCATACAAATGCAGGAATTCTGAAAATTATATTTTGTGAAATCCTCTTCAAAAAGAAAAAAAAAAGTGTGTTCATAGTTGTACATTCTGTATTATCAAGTATATTCTTGATGGGAGAGAGCTTCTGTTTTGATTAGGTGTTAGTGGAATCTTTGGCTTACCATTCTACATGTTTGACAGTTGGGAGAATTTTTCACAGACTAAATTCTGGCTTCATTCATTTCAGACCTTCTCCACAACCTGCATACTTCTAGTGCCCGAGCTGTAGGACACAGCATGTTGGGATACCCTACCCTTCCATCACAACACCAGGGAAGGAGAGAGAAGAGGGTATTCCTAGAAGTCATTTCTACACCAGGGTGGCTTAGCAATAACTCAAGTATACACAGAAGTATCAACAGCTACAAGCCACATAAATGGATCCAACTAAACCCCAAATAAATGTGTACTCAATGCACACTCATCTGCTTCGTCTCAGAAATGCCCGTGGCTACTGTATTGCCACGTGACACAGGGAATGCATGGAGAAAGGAAAGTGGGAGTAGAAAGAGAAAGTGGCCTTAATGGACTGCAGTTAAATATATTATTTTTGCCTATCTTACAAACTGTGTGATCGCGTGACCACACTTCTGGACCCTTCTCAGGCCTTGAGAGGCGTTTGTGCCGAGGAGGGGCCCTGCAGCGTAAGCTTCGTTAGCTTTGGGGTAAATCCCCTGCATGGTACGTGCTAAGAGAGCTAACTGCCCCCGGCCTGAGGCAGACTCAATGGGACTGTCAGCCGGCAGAGAGTAAAGATCACATGCTCAGGACTGCTGTCCACCCCCTGGCGGGACTTCTCCAACTAACCGCAGCAGGGCAAGTCCCAGGATTCCCGATATTCCCTAATGCTACAGACTCTGCTTTGAACAGAATGCATAGTTTCTGCTATGGGTCACTGAGCCAGTAAGAAGGACATTTATCTATCACACAAGAGCGAGTGTTCAACTGGGACCTAAGAATACGCAGCCTTCTTGCGTCACAGGTCTCTACTTTTTCCAGGGCTCAGGCCTGATAAAAGCTTTGCACTTACTTTTCTCTTGGCCTAAAATCTTCCCCATCCAGGGCTCACCGTCCTTCTACCCCGGCCATGAAGCCCTCCTGAGGACTCCAAGGCCCACAGAGCTCTCCTCTGTCTGAGCTCCTTCAAGTTTTAAGAAACGATCTCTGCAACAAATATTTGCTAAGTACTCATTCTGGGCTAGCCTGTGGTTAAACCTTACTGAATTGCTTACAGAGCATTTTATGCGAATAGACCTCTGTTTAGTCAGATTATAAACAAATTGGTGACAGGGACCAGAATTTCTTGCTGGCCTCACACAGTTCTGGGCATGTCAGCACTGAATAAATACGTATGTGATTGATGTAGTTCTGACTCCTCTCTGAGATCCAAACCTCTTGGCAGCTTCCTCCTAAGTAGGCTGGGGCCTCCCTAGCTGGGTGGGGAAGGCAGGGTTATCGCCTGCGGAGATGTGCACGGAGCCCCCATATCTTGCTAATGGGCTCCGGACATATTCTGTAGCCAATATTTGAAGGAACTTTTCTCTTTCAGTAAATTGGTTAGAAATTTCAATTTTTTTTTTTTTTTAGACGGTCTCACTTTGTCTCACTGGGCATGAGTGCAGTGGCATGATCGTATCTCACTGCAGCCTCAAACTTCTGGACTCAAGTGATCTTCCTGCCTCAGCCTTCTGAGTAGCTGGGACTACAGGTGTGTGCCACCATGACTGGCTGATTTTTCTATGTAAATTTCTTTTTGTAGAGACAGGGTCTTGCTATGTTGCCCAGGCTGGTCTCGAATTCCTGACCTCAAGTGATCCTCCCACCTTGGCCTCCCAAAGTACTAGGATTATAGGCATGAGCCACCACGCCTGGCCAGAAATTTCAATTGTTAACAAGATGGGAGTCCAGATCTAGTTACTGATCCTGTCCCTCCCCGTCGCCCCACCCCCAACTTCCTTACTTTGTGAGGCAGCAAGGTTTGGTCAAACTGAGCTTCCCATCATGCACGCTGGCAGGTGACCTCTTCATTCGTTGACCCCCCCCTGCTGTCCCTGGGGGGAAGTGCAGGGAAGCAGGGAGAGCAGACTCAAGAGCCCTGACCCGGATTCACTGCTGGCTGTGCCCTCCTAGGCTGTGTGGACCTTGGCCAAGCCGTGTTATCTCTCCCAGCCTTGCTTTCCTCCGCTGGAAACAGGGGGTGTTAACAGAGCTCCCACACGAGGCGGCTGGGGTCCATGCGTGTAACGATCTGGAGGACAGAGGGGTGCAGTGGATGAGTTTGCTCCCTGCTGGTGCAGGTTCTCGGGCTCCCAAGTCCGGTAGGTTTCTTCTTCCCACCGACCCCCTGTGGCAAATGCAGGCATTGCTCCTGCCCCAAGCCTCAGAGCTGCTGAACTTTCTTCTCTCTCACCCTCACTGTGGGGGCCCCGTAGCAGGTACGGGAATCCAGTAGCAGGTCTGGTGTTTTTAGGGTGGATCTCTGTGAATTCCTTTTCCGTGAAGACTGAGTGGCCCTGCGAGGAGAAGCAAAGGTGCTGAGACTTTCAGGAAGTTGCCTGCCTTCCCAGCACAGGGCTGGGCATCTCACAGCAAGGAGTAGCTTCAGAAAAAAAGTAGCATTAACTGATTTTTATAAAACTTAAAGATATTTGTTTACTTTGCTAATTTAATTAAGGTCTGAGTTTGGCCTCGCTATTTACCTTGCTTTTGGGAGGCTCCCCTGAAAGTTTTTGCTGGGTCTTTATCTATATGTTAAGCCAGCAAGGATCCCTTACCTGGGGCTAGTTGGGCAACCTCTGTGTCTTGGCTTCCTCATCTGTAAAATGGGCACATTAGTGATACCTGCCAGACATAGGAGTTTTGAGTACATGTCTCACCATCTAGGTAAATGGCAACTCTGCCCTTCCTGCTGTGAGCCTCCAACGCTTGGCATCATCCTTATTTCTCTCCTTTTCTCCTTCTCTAAATTCAGCCCATCAGCAAATCCTGTCGACTCTACCTTGAAGATCTGTCTAGAATCCGACCACTTCTTACTGCATCCACTACAATCCTGGACCAAGTTACCCTCTTTCCTGGATTATGGTGATGACATCCTAGAATGGTGCTTTTACAATGGAAATCAGATAAAATCTCTGTGCTCAGGACCCCACAAAGGCTTCGCATCGCAGAAAGGAAAACAAAATCCTGGCATGATCCAGCCCCACAGCCTCCTCCCTCCCCAGTCTCTCACTCCTCCTTTCCCTTCCTTTAACAGGCAAGCCCTTCCTACCTCAGGGCCTTTGCATTTGCTGGAATTCCTTTTTCATGGGCAGCCACAGGATCATTCTCTCACATCTTTCAGGCATCTGCTCAAATGTCCATCTGTCCCCCAGTTCTCCACAAACAAAGCAAGTCCCCCTTCCTGGCTACCCTGATCTCCTCCTCCTACCGTATTTTCTTGTTTCTTATTTCTGTGCCCTAACTAGAACCTAAACTCAGGGAGGACAGGGTCTTGGTCTCTCTTGTTCTCTGTGTGTTCTCAGTGATCAGAACAGTGTCTGGGACATCATAGTAGGCATGTGTCAGTATGTGTCGAAAGACTGGATTAAGTGAAATAGCATGCGAAATTTGTGAAATTTTCTTCATCAATGAAAGGGAACACACAAAAGTGAGTTGTCACCAGTGCAACAATAGCTAATAATAACCAACATTTACCGATGGTTTACTACGGCTGATCACTGTGTAAAGGGTTTCTCATACAGTATTATCTCATTGAATACTCACAAGAGCAAGTGAGAGATATTATTATTTATTATTTTATCTATTGTTATTTATTAATTTTAGTATTTTCTTAGTAATTGAGGTACTGATGAGAAAGAGGGAAAATTGAGTTAGTTGGTTAAAATGTTCCAAACCCACATCTGGAATGACTGGTCATTGTTTTTTTTTTTTTTTTTTTTGAGACAGAGTCTCACTCTGTTGCCCGGGCTAGAGTGCCGTGGCATCAACCTAGCTCACAGCAACCTCAAACTTCTGGGCTCAAGCAATCCTCCTGCCTCAGCCTCCTGAGTAGCTGGGACTACAGGCATGTACCACCATGCCCGGCTAATTTTTTCTATATATATATTTTTAGTTGTCCAGCTAATTTCTTTCTATTATTTTAGGAGAGATGGGGTCTCGCTCTTGTTCAGGCTGGTCTCGAACTCCTGATCTTGAGTGATCTTCCTGCCTTGGCTTCCCAGAGTGCTAGGATTACAGGTGTAAGCCACCGTGCCCGGCCCATTGTTTTTTTAAAAAATGGCATTGTGGTGTTAGCCTTATTTCTGTTTCCCCAAACCCACTTCTATGAACGAGGCAGGGCTGGGCATGAGGACAAGACATTGTGTAATGTGAATAGTCCCCTACAAATACACTGGCCTCTCATTCACTTGTCTTTCTCTCCTCCTAATCTTCTAATAAATTTATTGTTGGGAAAAAGGCCAACTAGGGAAAACCCCACCGGAAGCCTGAGAATTCTTGATCTGAAGCGGCCTTCAAGACCATCTGGCCTTCCCCCTTCTTTGGACATGGGAGGAAATTCAGCCCTCAGGAAGGCAGTCTCCAGATGTGATGATGTTTCTTTAATGAGCCAAACTCCTTGTCCAGAGTCAGAGGAACCACACACTTCATCCATGTAACTTGAACTTCGTAAGCTACTTGATGATTTTAAGGGACGAGGGGCCATGCTTGCTCCATTCTTACTGACTTCTTCCTGCAAAGCTGACCCCAGGTGTTTTACTTGGATCCTTTTAAAAAATATCAGGAATCCTATTATCCTCTTGAGTGATCCATAGGCGTCTGTCCTGCTGACAGCAAAAAAACAGCATACTTGGTTAAATGAAGTGCTGGAGTTTCATTGTACAGTATAGCGGCACCTCTTCCAAAAACCTACTGCCAGACTCCATCACCACAAATCAGAAATCCCAGGCTAGTGTGGAAAATATTCTCAAAAAGATTTGCAAGCCGCAGGCAAGATAGCTTTGTTCAGGAGAGTGGTAAAGAATTTTCTTCTTTCTCATTTGTGAATCATGTGCAAGAAAGGCAAAGAGGAAAAAGAGTGAGGAGAAAGTTCTAAAATTAATTTCTTTTTCCTTTTTATTAGCTCAAGAAATATTGTTTCATTTCAAAATATGTGCCTGCTATTGTTTTTTTGCTGAATAAGTGAAAGCAATTATAGAATGTGTCCTATGTCTTTCCAGCATTCTTTCTGATTGTCAGAAACAGGAAAATATCATAATTTCCCATGAAATGCCGGTATCAGCATAACATATTAGTACCATGCAGTGCCACTCCATTTTGCATTTCTTGGGCCTTTCGCTAAAATACTGTTTTAAAAACACATTGAGAGGACTTCTGCTGCCAAGTAGGTGCTGCCTGGCTACTTCATGACGATGATCGACTGTCTTCTAAGTGCGTGTGCTGAGTTTAAGAAACATGACACCACAGCACGTAAAATCCCGTGCCAGATCTCACACGGCCGCCAAAGCATATCCGCCCTATCTCTCCGGATGATCCTTCCCCAAAATCGAGGCCTGGCGCCTTGCCCTGAACCTCAGCCAGCCGGACATTAGCAGACCAGGATGGAGAGGGAAATCCAGTTATGTTCCCCTATAAATCTCCCCCAAAGCCAAGCCTTGCTCGTCCGTGTGTTTGTGGGCAGTGGAGGAAGGGTGGCGTGAGTGAGTGGAATTTGCAGATAAACTCAAATCTTATTTTACGTGATGGGAGAAAAAAAATACGTAGTTTCCAAATTCTCTGCTTTGGGACACACCGATGAAAGGGGCTAATATATAACAACGATCAGACACTGTGTTGTTCCACTCTTACCAGCTTACTTTCTGGGCAAGGTACCAATGGGAGGCGAAATGGACAAAATGGGGTACCCAAATAGAGTTGGGAAAGCAGAAGGGGCTGAGGAGTTCCCAGATGGGAAACACGCATCCTGGATTAATTGAGAGTTAACTATGACACTGGTTTCTTTTGTAATTACCCCAGAGTTAGCTTCTGTGCAAAGAGTGCAAGCCAATGCAGAGAGGAAATTCTTATCTGGAGGTTCAAATTAATATTAATATTTAATTGCCTCAGGTTAAATACCTTAATCTTTAAGTAAGTAATTGTATATTTAAATTTTATTTATTTATTTTTAGAGACAGAGCCTTGTTCTGTTGCCCAGGCTGGGTTGCAGTGGCATCATTATGGCTCACTGCAACCTTGAACTCCTGGACTCAAGTGATCCTCTTGCCTCAGCCTCCTGAGCAGAAGACTACAGGCATGCACCACTGTGCCTGGCAAATTTTTCTTATTTTTTGTGGAGATAGGGTCTTGCTATGTTGCCCAGGATGGTCTTGAACTCCTAGGCTCAAGTGATCCTCCTACCTTGGCCTTACAAAGTGCTGGGATTACAGATGTGAGCCACCATGCCCAGACAGGAATTGTGTATTTAAAAGTCAGACACTATATACATACATGCAAGTGAATTCTCAGAACATGGCCTGGCAAGGTACACACTGAACAGCTAACAGGAGTTACATCCAGGGCTGGCTGGGAATAAGGGGGTGGGGAGAGAAGGCAAAAGGGAGGGCTTTAAAAAACTTTTTTGTTTAAATTTTTGAATGAGAAAATATTCATGTATGAAAGATAAAAAATTCATTATGAAAGTAGTAAGGCGTCTTGAATTGAAACTTCCAGAGGGCAGGGATGTCTTCTGTATCCCCACATCCCTGGCACACCAATGTATCTTCGCTGACCTATCCTGAAAGCAATCTTTAGAAGTTTCTTTTTGTAATTATATTTGTCTAGCTGGGGTGATTTTATTTGCTGAGAAATAAATCATTTGCAGTACCATTTGTGATTTGACATTTATGGAATTCTTATATTATGACAGTGCTTTAAGATGACTTCCTGTTTTAAGAGTCTTGGAAAGTAGGCGTCTTAGGCCTCGCTCATTTTCATAGGTGACGAATTGTGACAAAAAGATGAAAAATACCTTTTTGAGGTCTTATAACAGCAAATATTTAGGAGAGCGTAGAAATTATTGTTTACGCTTTTAGCTTTTTCATGATGTGTTCCTTTCTATGTGACTCACGAACAATTGTGTAGTGTCTGGTTGGATCTCCATAAGTCTTTCGCTTCCTAAGTGTTCAGGAATCTTAAAGTAAAATCTCTTCACTAGTAAGGGCTGGAGTGGATGAGTAGGGAAGTGGGTCCTTCCTTTCTTCCAGTGCCTTTCGAGAGAGTTCCTCCACAGGAGACTGACTCAGGGCCTCACTGTGTGTGCGACCATCAGGGTGATGTTTGGGACGGGGGTGGGTGTTGGCAGTTACTTCTATGGGTGACGGAGGGTGACAGTATGCAGGAAAATGCCTTCTACTGTGGGAAATCTTAGAAAGAACTGTTGAATTTTTGGCGCGGGCAAATTGATATGTCTCATTTCTTGACAACATAAGCACCGCTGCTTCTCTCTCTCACCCAGCTCAAACTTCATAAATTCTGAGAAAGGCCAATAACTCTTACAACGTTGGAGGAAATTGAGTTGCCGTGTTTACCCCTCAATTAAGCAGCCTCTCTATATTTTTTGTTATGAATTAGGATTTGCAATACTATAACGGTAATTATGATATGCAGAAGAGATTATTATGCCAATCAAATGAAGAAGACACATTTTTTTTGCTGCTTCTTTCTTTCTTCTTTTTTTTTTTTCATTGCCCCATTGGAGAAGAGGAGAAAATCTCGGTGGAGAGAGCCTTTGACAGGTACAGTATAACTTATCAGGCTTTAAAGTAACTGGCTGAGGTTAGCCTTAGTTCAGATATGTCAGAGCTGTCAGAGGCCAGCCCCGAAATCTGTAAGACATTACAGACTGAAAACCCAGCAAGGACAGCTGACGGTCTCAGTGGGAATCCAGCACACACACGCGTCTGGAGTGTCTCCACGCTTCGGCCTGACCCTTGATAATACTTGGAGTTTGCTTTTTGTTGTTGTTGCAGGATTACTGAATTCACTGGGTTTTTGTTGTTTGGCTCCTGAAATTGGTCCATTGCCCTTCTGGGACAATCCACCGTGTGTCTGGAGGGGCGAGGCTCACTGCTGTGGATGGCCCGCCCCTGGGCAGCTCGAGTGTTGCTGCTCAGCGAGTGGGGCCGACACGGTTCTCCGTGTCAGCGAGAGAGAGGATGGATGCGTGCAAATGCAGAGGAAGTTTTCAGGAGCTCTAAATTGTTAGCACTGATGGGAGTGACGTCGACGCAAGCAAACACATGGGAACAAAACAATCTTTCTGAAACGTGCCTTCTTTATCTCGCCCACCCTAAGGTGAGTGAGAGAATGAAATACCCTCCAAAGAGACAGAATAAAATACTTTCAGTGGAAAGAAATGGGATTTAGACTTGGAACTTTGAGCAAATTTACCAGTGGCCTTCAGTAACCTGGTTACCCTCCTTGTCCCTCAGTCTCTCCACTTGTAACATGGTGATAACGGGAACGGTTCACTCCCAAGGTAGCTGTGAGGGTCCAGTGACATCATGTGTAGACATTGTATCTATGGAGTGAAATTCCATTGTGAGTTATCAGTAGAGACTTCGGGGTGATCTATGAATTGGTCCAGACTGCTTAATAAATGAGCAATTACATTACTAGTGGCTTTCCCTGAGTACTTTAATCAAGGTGAGAGGATAGAAAAACGTTCAGACTGTGAATGAGGACATTGGAAGGATGCAAACCCCTAACTGAAAGAGTGTCATCTGGCAGGGCACATGTTGGTCCCCTCCACCCCTTGCCTTGAATAGGGTGTTAGCATTGTAGCAGCCCGGAAAACCGTGGTCTAACAAATCAAGAAATGCCCACCTGTCTAATCCAGCCTTGTGTGGAAGGTGAGGAGGGAGGTTTGGATTTTCCTGGAATAAGGCTCCATGAAGAATTTTTAGCTTAAAAAAAAAGAGAGAGAAAATGCAACTTCTCTTAGAGAGACAGCCTGCATTGCAGGAGGCCAGGTTTTTATTTTATTTTTAAAATTTAAAATCCAATATTCTCTCTGTTTCTTGTTGTGTCTCTTTCTGTCTCTCTGTCTCTTTCTCTCTAATTGTTGTTCTTTTATTCTTGTTTATCCAGAAGTCAAATTGAGGGTTCCAAAGTGCTGCTTCCAGCCTGGCTCCTGAGAACTCGCTGCTGGTTTTGTAGGGAAGGCAGCAGAGGTCAGGAGACAGGAAGGGCAGAGTGGAAGGAATTCGCTCAGAGCTACTCTGGTTTTGTTTTCCATGGTGTTACACCGTGGCTTGTGTGATGAGTACTGTTACACAAAGCCCCGTGAAGTGAGAATGTCGGTTGGCTTGCTCGTTTATGCCTAAGAAGCCATATATTTTGTAGTTTAAGATAAAAATTTTCCTCTTTTTGGATGAATATATTCTTTCGCATTGTGGCAGATTTACTGTACCCCTAGAAAGTCTCATTTAGTTGGTAAGTGGTAAGGCCTCTGTACTTTTTCTTTTTTTTTGAGACAGAGTCTCACTCTCTTGCCTGGGCTAGAGTGCCGTGGCATCAGCCCAGCTCACAGCAACCTCAAACTCCTGGGCTCAAGCAATCCTCCTGTCTCAGGCTCCCGCGTAGCTGGGATTATAGGCATGCGCCACCGTGCCCAGCTAATTTTTTCTATTTTTTAGTTGTTTGGCTAATTGCTTTCTATTTATAGTAGAGATGGGGGGTCTCACTCTTGCTCAGGCTGGTCTCAAACTCCTGAGCTTAAGCAATCCTCTCGCCTCGGCCTCCCAGAGTGCTAGGATTACAGGTGTGAGCCACCGCGCCCTGCGTTTTTTCTTAAGTCTCTGTATAATTCGAATATGCAGTCAGGGTTACTAAGCACTGATGTTTTAAAAATACTCATGTGGCTCTTTTCATTTCCAACTGTGAATGTCTTCCCTCCTCCCCGTTCACTGTAAAATTCCCACGAGGCAGAGATTTACACGGTTTATGCTTCCCTGTGTCTTCCGTAGTGTCCTGTCCGGTGGCCACTGAGTGAGCTGCATAGACGAGGTGGGTGTTCTGTGGACGGACCTACACCTGAGGGGAGAAAAATCACTGCACGTGAAGCGGGTAAGTTGGAAAGGGGTGGCTGTTGCTGATTACTGTGACACTGCACTTCCTCTGCGCCTGGCACTTGCACGCACCGACTCCTCTAATGCTCACAGGGTCCTATGCTGTCGTGAGAGTCCTATGCACGTCCCAGTTGGGTGGAGTGGGAAAGCTGAAGCTCAGACAAGCTCAGTGCTGCACTCAGGGTGAAGCCAGAGTGCTGATCCCACTCTATTGCCCACAAGCTCCTTGAAGGGACCACGGATAACACAGCGCCTGCCACATAGGCACTCAATAAATATTGGCTGAAGGAAAGAATGGATAAAAAATTATAATAGTGCAGACCTGGACATAATGAATTTTCATAGACAAGAGGCAAATGTGGAAAATAATCTAGGTTGAGCTGTGTGTGGAACGTGGATTCTAAGGGACGGGAGTGAATGTTGCAGGGTCCGCAGGCGTGTCCATAGGTTGACGGATGTTCCCATTGCCTGGGCCAGTCCCAGTGATGCCCGCAGCAATTACGAATAGAGTCCTCATCTTATATGCCCTGTTTGGCTGATAAATTATATGGTCACCCTGAGCCTAGAAATGGTGCAGAAAGAGGCAGGGTCTCTGAGTGCAAAGGGAGCACAAGGAAATATTAGATTAACTAGTACTTCTCAGAGGTCACGTCTTGCCCTTTATTATGCATGAATATTATGATGGTTCAGTGCTGTTCGAAGACATGGTCTCTGCCCTCTTTGCTCTGCAGAATGGACTCCAGAGGTTGTTTTTCAATTGGGAGCTTCCCAGGGTCTCTGGTAGGCTTGGTGACTACATGAGACTGCCCCAGGCAGTTGGGGTTCCAGCTACCGGTCTCATCACCCTGAAAAGCGCACCCATGGTCGTGGTCACATCTTCTGCTGGTTTGGGGTTTGCAAATGCACACAGCATACAGAGGTGTGTAAGGTTGTCCTGTATAAAACCAGAATCCTTGCCTCAGTACTTACTAGTTTTGTTACTTTTCTTGCTCTCTCTGTGCATAAAGTTCCTTCTTTATTAAAACAAAAACAAATAATGTCAACCTTAGTGTTGCTGTAGGGATGTAGTTTATGGTAAAGTGATGGGAAACCACTTTACAAATACTATCCCATGTAAAGGTTCAAGGGAAATTGCTGGCATGGAGCGAGCACCGAGTATAGGTCAGAAGTCAGGTTATTATCCCAAAGCCTAGTTTCCCTAGAGACGACCTTGCTTCCCATGCACCTCCTGGGTCGAAAGAGCTAGAGTTCTTTTGCAAACTCATCTGAAGAGACGAGTCCCCAAGCGCCACAGAGGCCAGGTGTTTTCCACCGAACAGTGGAATTTCCCAGCTGTAAAACTTCCTTCCACTATTGTTCTGCCAAAGCCCTAGGTGACTGACCTTCGGGAAGACATCTTACGGGTCTGACTTTGCCCTCACTGGCATGTCCAAGGTGAGGGGCAGGGGGAGAAGAGGGGAAATTTTATCATATCCATGTGTTAGAGGTTATTGTGAAAACCTGTAGCTTATCGATGTAGGAAATGACATACTGTGTACTTCGTCTTGACCTGTAAGATAACCCATTGTGATAACATTAAATTTTGTCAAAAAATTGGAGAGACAGGGATCCTAGGGGAATATGAAAATTGCTTTTCAGGATCATTTGTCTTATTCATAATAATTATAAATTAGTATAATTAATAATAAATATTAAATGCGTATTAAAATAAATAAATAATATAATTATAATAATTTATAATAATCAAAACTTCAGTTTATAATAATTAAAAAATGTTACATATTTAAGGTGTACAACATGACGTTTTGATAGCCATAGTTCATTGGCTACAACAATCAAGGCAATTTATATATCCATCCTCTCACATAGTTACCATTTTAAAAAAATCATTTAATTTTTGACCTGAAAGACATCTGGAAGATCCTTCACTCCAGCTGTCTCTGCTGTCAGTTGAGGAAACTGGGGTCCGGGAAGGTCATGTGCGCGAGGACTGCCGGTTGGTTAGTTGGGGACGGCTGGGCTGGAGGCAGGTGCTGGGAGCCTTCTCCACCGCAGCGGGGGAAGGGGGTCTTCAGGCGGGCTCCTCTCGGAATGTCCTCCTTCCCTGGACGTGGCTGCTGAGGCCGGCCTGCCGCTGCTTCTTGGAATCTCAGCCGCCCCCGTCAGCGGCTCTGGCCACTGTGGCCTGCGTGGGCCGCTCTGCCCTGGGACGCCGCGTGGGGTTTGGAAGCACAGACAGTGATGGGACACATAGCGCCCCAGAGCGTGCTGAGCAGAGCTAGCAGAGGGCTGAGAGGACTCAGACTGAAGCTTCTTGGAAAAATTCCATCTCTCCCTTTTCTTTTTCGATGTCTGTACCTTTCACTCATTTATGATGCTGGTAAAAAGAAAAACAGAACTGGCCATTCCAAACCCTTTATTTTTTATTTTTTTTTGAGACAGAGTCTCGCTTTGTTGCCCAGGCTAGAGTGAGTGCCGTGGCGTCAGCCTGGCTCACAGCAACCTCGAACTCCTGGGCTCAAGCAATCCTGCTGCCTCAGCCTCCCGAGTAGCTGGGACTACAGGCATGCGCCACCATGCCCGGCTAATTTTTTGTATATATTTTTAGTTGGCCAATTAATTTCTTTCCATTTATAGTAGAGATGGGGTCTCACTCTTGCTCTGGCTGGTTTCGAACTCCTGACCTCAAGCAATCCGCCCACCTCGGCCTCCCAGAGTGCTAGGATTATAGGCGTGAGCCACCGCACAGGCCTAAACCCTTTATAATTGCCCCTCCTGAGTCCTCTGTTTGCAGATGTAAATGCTAAAGGTCACTTGGGTTTAAAGCACCCCTTTTCCTTCAGCCACTTCCTCACCCCCAGGGCCCCAAGATGGTCCTGAAGAAAGTGTCCTGAGAGGCCTCAACCCGAACCTGAGGAAGGGACTGCCCAAACAAAGCAGCTGCCCGGAGCTTTGGGCTGTTTGCAGCTCGCTGTGCCTAACGGGCCTGCATTTGGGGAGGCCTCTCTCCCAGCCGGTTGCTAAGGCTGGCGCTGCCCCCAGCCTGTTATCAGGAGGACAGTTTAAACAGGCCTTATCGCTGTGTATTCAATCAAGGTTTATGAGGGCTGATAAAGATGTCACCTAGTTGCTTTGTGTGTTCATTAAACCTCTATTCCCCGGTGGGATGGAAATTGCAAAGGTGTTTGTTTTCATCTTTGTAAGGAAGTTTTGGGAATAAATACATCTCGTTCTTTTGTTAAAGATGGCACTTGTGGCCAAGTCCATCTGTGTGGCCAAACGCACTTGTAGGGGCCAAAGAGGGTGAGGCCGCTCTCCTGAAAACAGGGCATCAGGCCTTCAGCTTTGCTCACAGCAAGACACTGTCTTTAATATCACAGGTTATCATAATTGCTTATTTAATAATTCAATAAACAGCGCTGCCCTTGGCTTAGGTGCAGACATAAGCCATTGTGTGCTTTTCATTTTGTGTCCTTTTATATTACTGGATCATTATAACAAAAAGATATTTGCTTTAGCCTTTTTATTTTAATAAAAGATTCCCAACTAAATGTGTGTGGCATAGTCCCTCTTTCTATGAGTTTTTCCTCTTCTATGAGTAAGAAAAAGCAAACTAGGCCTTGTACCTTTATTAACGGGTGTGTGTATATTACATAATTAGGGCTGCAGGGAACAGAAAACAAGCATGAGAAACGGGCTTTGCTCCCACTGGCTTTTGTGTTCTGTGAGTCTCATCGCTGTTTGTGACGACCTGATGTCGTGGGCTGAGAGCTGGCACATAGAGTGTCTCGGTGCCCATTTAATATTCTCTGTCTATTATTACTGAGGCAGAATTGCAGAATAGAAGACAAGAAATGTTTGACCTTTTCAGGTTTTCTCCCTCACCCCCACCTCCAGTTCAAAAGGCACCATTACTTCTTGGCGCCTGTCGCTGTACCTGAGAACGCCGCTACCTGCCCAGGTAAGATCGGTTTGCTAGCGGGTCACAGCAGACTTGTCCTGCCTTCTGAGACCTTCTGAACGTCTTGGATGTAGGTCGGCCATTAAATATAAGTGCCATATTTAATTGGGGTGTCGAATTACTTGTTTGTTTAATATTATTTAATTAAATTTAATGTGGCTTTTTTTGGAAACTTGTGGACACACCTCTTCTCCACCACAGGGGGTCAGGCTGAGTACAGAGAATTGCTGCCCATCGCCTCTGGCAGTGGCTTCTCTGTTCTCCGGTGGGTGCAGCGTTTGTGAGGAGGGAAGGGAAGTGGGGGCGGGGCGAGGGGAGAGGAGAAGCTGAGAAGTGACAGCGGGGACTGGGGAGAACTGGGACTGTGGGGAGAAGTTAGCAGAGTCAGCCCTCAGGCTCGCACCCCGGGAAGGACAGACCTAAGGCTGAGGGGAGGGTGCTCGTGCCAAGAGCTACAAGGTCCTTGTGCTCTCTTAGGTAGCGCCTCCTCAGAAGCAGACACTGGAAGAAGGATTCGAGTGCAGGTGGCTTATTTGGGAGGAGATGTGAAGAGTATCAGGAAGAGAGTGCAGAAGGGATACGGGAACGAGAAGGAAGCTCGTTGAGGGTGTGATTTTGAGCAGGTCACTGTGGAGGCGACTGGGCTTTAGGCCCACTGGGAGACTCTCTGAGACAAGGAAGAGCCAGCTTCGTCCCAAGTTCCTTCCTTAAGGGTGAGGAAGCTGAGCTGCTTGTCCTCTAACTCCCTCTAATTTGTCCTTGTCACTGGCTGCCAGCTGCTCGTAGGGGTAGGCGTGGTCCAGAATTTTTGCCCTGGCCTGTGAGCGGGCGTCGATCGAATGAGGGATACAGCAGGAGCTCGGGACTGTGCGTGTGGCGCCGACTGCATCTGCAACATCACGCAAACTCCTCCTGAATGCTTTTGGAAACGTTTAGTATTATTTATTAATGTTATTTATGATTAATATTTTGCTGTATTCATCAATTCTAGGATGCCCCCTCCTTAACGCTTCTGAAATTGGAACGCCTCTTACAATTCACAGGACATCTTTCAATGGCTGTCGTCCAGGTGGTGGCTGTGACGGAGGTTTCCTTACCTGTGTGTGAATGACCTTGGGTGTCATCCTTGGTGGCATGACTGGTCAACTGCAACCTCTTGAGGTTTCCAGGCAGAAAGGTATTTAAGAGCCATTTGAAGACGTAATATCCTGGTCACGGACTTAAAAAAAAACCTTTCAGTTGACATCTACTGGGGAGAACAAGGAAGCACTAGGATCGAAACTTGCAGAATGGGTATCAGCAGCTTGGAAGAAAATTCTGGAGATAACAAAAGACCAATCATCTTTTAAGGTTGAACCACATGAAATTGCCATCCTTTGGTCAAAAACAGTCAAATGAGCAATTTCATTTGGTTCCACTTATAAGAAAAGTTGCATCTCTAACATCCTCGATGAGGACTGTGTGCAGATACATGGGCATTGATGAGTCTGAATTAAAAAGTAATCCATGCAGCTGCATTTTTTGAAGGAAAAAAAAAAAAGAAAAAAGAAGAGGAAAAAAGAAAAATAATCCAGAAGAGTTGGATTCTGAATATAAAAAAGTTTTAGGACTACCTTAACCAATTTATTTTACTTATATATATTTTTCTTTTTTTCAGATAAGATAAAAATAATTTTTTTTTTCCCTTTAGATATAGGGTTTCTGTCTATGGCCATACCACCCTGAATGCACCTGATCTCAGAAGCTAAGCAGGGTTGGGCCTGGTTAGTACTTGCATGGGAGATACAGGGTTTCATTCTGTTGCCCAGGCTGCTGGAGTGACGTGGTGCTATCATACACAGCTCACTACAGTCTCC
Source organism: Mirza zaza (assembly GCA_008750895.1). Classification (NCBI taxonomy): domain Eukaryota; kingdom Metazoa; phylum Chordata; class Mammalia; order Primates; family Cheirogaleidae; genus Mirza; species Mirza zaza. Next base: position 27,085 of record VSMD01067121.1, read on the forward strand.
AACTCCTGGGCTCAAGTGATCTTTCTGGCTATGACTACAAGTGTATGCCACCATGCCCACCTAGTATTTATTTATGAGATGGGGTCTTGCTATGTTGCCCAGGCTGATCTTGAGCTCCTGGCCTCAAGCGATCCTCCCTCCTTGACCTCCCAAAGTGCTGGGATTATAGGTGTGAGCCACTGTGCCTGGCAGAGAATAATATTTTTTTAAAAAAAATCCTCCCAAGTAAGTCTAAAAAACACTTGCAGAGCTGGGTATGTTTTTTCCTCCTGTGGATCACAGATGCAGAAGGGTGTTAATCATAATTCTTGGTTTGTGTCATATTTTCCTCAATGGTTTGTGCTAGACCTGTCTCTTATTTTATCTGATTTTCCCTTTTCTCCCCATTCCCCACTTCTGTTATCTCACCCATATTTACAGATATGTATCCCTTGTTGATTGTAGATATTGCAAATATCTTCTCCCATTTTATCTTTTTTTTCAACTTTGTCTATAGAATATCTTTTGTTGAACAGAAATTCCTAATTTTGATGTAATTGAGTTTTTGTTGTTGCCTGAGAGCTCATGCTTTTATTTTTTATTTTTCTATTTTCTATTTTTTATTTTTATTTTCTTTTTGAGACAGAGTCTCACTCTGTTGCCCGGGCTAGAGTGCCGTGGCGTCAGCCTAGCTCACAGCAACCTCAAATTGCTGAATTCAAGCAATCCCCCTGCCTCAGCCTCCCGAGTAGCTGGGACTACAGGCATGTGCCACCGTGCCCGGCTGATTTTTTTCTATATATATTTTTAGTTGGCCGATTAATTTCTTTCTATTTTTAGTAGAGACGGGGTCTCGCTCTTGCTCAGGCTAGTTTTGAACTCCTGACCTTGAGCGATCCTCCTGCCTCAGCCTCTCAGAGTGCTAGGATCATAGGCGTGAGCCACTGCCCCCGGCCTGTTTTTGAAGTTTTGTTTAAGGAGCCGTCTGCCTCTAGGTCACAAAGATTTTCTCCAACAGTTTCTTTTGTTGACTTTATAGTTTCCTTTCCTAGGTTTGTAATCCATCTCGAGTACACCTTTGTTTGTGGTGTTAGGTGGGGATTGAGTTTTGTTTTCTGCATTAGTGAGTGTTTTCCCCAGGCATCTACTAAACATCAGACTTTCTACCATTGACTTATAGCGGCCACTTTTATCATGTGCTAAATTTCCACCTGCATGTGTCTGTCTCTGAAGTCTCTCTCTGTTCCGTTTGTCAGTTTGTCTGTTCATGAATTTCCATGCTGCTTTTGTTATTATAGCTTTTAAATACATCTTAATATACACTAGGGTAAGTCATCCTCTTCAATCTTTTATAAAGTCAATTAAGGCTGGGTGCAGTGGCTCACACTTGTAATTCCAGCACTTTTGGGAGGCCAAGGTGTGAGGATTGCTTGAGCCCAGGAGTTTGAGACCAGCCTGGGCAACATAGTGAGATCTCATCTCTACAAAAAATGAAAAAATTAGCCAGGCATGGTGCTGTGTGCTTGTAGTCCCACCTACTTGGGAGTCTGGGGCAAGAGGACCCCTTGAGCCTAGGAGCTTGAGATTGCAGTGAGCTATGATTGTGCCACTGCACTCCAGCCTGGTCAACAGAGTGAGACCTTGTCTCAAAAAAAAAAAAAAAAGGAGTCAATTAGCTATTTTTGGTGGATACTTCTTCCATATAAGTTTTAGAATAAATTTACTGAATTCCTAAAAAAGTCCAGTTGGAATTGCACTAAATTTGTAGATTAATTTGGGAAAGAATTGAGGCAATCCTTCCAAGACCATGAACTATCTCCCCATTAATTCAGCTAATTTTGTACATTCTTTACTAGAATTTAAAGTGTTTTCCACGGAAGATTTATGAATTCTTGGTTCAGTTATTTCTTAGATATTTTGTATTTTTTGTTGCTATTGTGAATAGTACCCTATTTTTAAAAAGTTATGTTTTCTAGATGGTTATCATGGTTTACAGCAGAGAGAGGCATACTTTTTCTGTACAGGGCCAGATACTTCATATTTTAAGCTTTACAGCCGTAGAAGTTCTCTGTTATGTATTCTTTTTTTAAAATAACTGTTTAATAAATATAAAAACCATTTTTAGCTTAAGGGGCCTTCCAAAAATAGGTCTTAGAGGGGATTTGGCCCACAGATTTTTGGTTTTTCAATAATTTCTTATGTAGAAAAATGGTGTTGATTTATGTAAGTTGCTCTTTTATTCTGTCACTTTGCTCGGGTCTCTTATTGGTTCCAATGGTTTGCCTGATTGTTCTGTTAGTCTTTCTAACATAATCATGTCATTTGCAGATAATGCAATTTTTATATCCTCTCTTTTCATTCTTACTTTTTTTCTTTTTTTTTTTAAAGCCAAACTTAGCAGTGGGGGTTTTCTACCAACTTTAGTGACATTAATGTTAAGTTCTGATAACCCACTACCATTGGACCAGCCTTTTCTTTTTTCTTGTAAGGTTGGCCAGGATCTCTCTGTAATGCTCACAGACACAGGACAGTGGGCATCCTTATCTTGTTCTTATCTTAAAGGGAATACATCTAAAGTTTCTTTCTTAACTGTAATGTTGACTGAAGGCTTTGATATGTTACCTTTACAAAGTTAAGAAAGTTTCCTTCTATTTCTAGTTTGCTATGGATTTTTAAAAAATCATAATTAAGTGGTGAATTTTATCTGAAACCTTTTCTTCATCATTTGAGTTAATGCAGTTTACCTCTTGTAGCCTATTAATGAGGTGAATGAATTTGATAATCAAATGAATTCATAGATTTTCATATATTGAACCATCCGTGCATTTTGATATAAATTTCGTTTGATTAGGATTCAGTTAGCTATTGTTTTATTTAAGATTTTGGTATCTGCATTTGTAAGTGAAGGAGTCCTATAATCTTCTTTTCTTATCATGTTCTTATCTGATATTGAAATCAAGATTACATGGTTCTCATAAAATGAACTGCAAAGCTGTCACTCTTTTTCAAATTTTCTGATGCTACTTGTATAATATAAGAATTAACTGTGATTTCAAAGTGTGGTAGACTTCATCTGTAAATTATTTAAGGTAAGGACTTTTCTTGAGGGGAGGTTTTTGTTGATGACGTCTTCAATTTCTTTCATGCTTATTGGCTTATTTAAATTGTTGATTTTTTTGCACCAATTTTGTCATTTTTTTTTCTAGGAATTTATCCATTTCATTTTGGTCATAAGATTTATTAGTGTATAGTTGTTACTATTTCTGTTATTATTTCTAATCTATTATATCTATAGTTATCTATTCTTTTCAGTTCTATATTTTATTTATTTGAATATTTTCTTTTTCTCTTCATCAGTCTTATAAGATACTTGTTATATTATTAGTCTTAAAAGAAAATAGCCTTTAGTTTTGTTAAGTTTCTCTTATTTTTCTCCTTTATTTCATTGATTTCTGCCCTCATCTCTATTATAATTTCCTTCCCTCTTGCTTTTTTGGATTTGTCTTGTTATATTTTTCCCAATTTTTGGAGTTGAATTTTTATCTCACTTACTTATACCCTTTCTTGCTTTCTGATGAATTTGTTTAAAAATATAACTTTTCTGAGCAGCCTGGGTTCAAGTCCGGCCCCGAGTTCGGCGCCTCTGGCACCTGGCCGGCCCTTTAAAAAAAAAAATTGAAAAAAAAAATTAAAAATATAACTTTTCCTTTAACACTGTTTTAGCTGTGTCTTCCAAAATTTTGACACGTGGTACTTCATTCTATTTAATTCTAAATGTTTATTAATTTTCTTTTAAATAAATTTATTTAAAATGTTATTTAGTTGCAAATCATAGTGTTGTTTTGTAATATGCTTTTCAGTTTTAATGCCTATAGTATTTTTAAGTAACTATTTTGTTTTTAATTTTTGATTTTATTATTTTATCATTGGGGATAGAATTTACTGAGACTACCTTTATGGTCTAATAAAATGTTCCACATGCATGTGAAAATAGTGAATTGTTATGTTTGTTGAATGTAGTGTTCTATATATTTCTAATAGTTTAACTGTATTGGTCACATCTTCAATATCTCCTACTTTGTTTTTCTTCATCTATTAGTTCCTAACAGTGATCTGTTAACGTTTCCAAGTATAATTGTTAATTTATCTACTTTTCCTTAGAGTTTGGTCAATTATTACTTTATCTTGAGAGTGCTGTTAGGTGCATATATATATATATATATATATATATATATATGATGATTATATCTTCTTTTTATTTTTCCTTTTTTTTCAGTATATACTGTTCTTTTTCTCTTGTGATATTTTTTCCTTAAATTGATTTTCTCAGTATTAAGATAGCTACATCAGCTTTCTCCTTGTTCATATTTACTTAGTAAATGTTTACCCATTTTTTATTTTTCAATGTTTCTGTATCTTTTTGTTTTAAGTATCTCTCTTGCAGCCAACATAGTTTTTATCTTATTTTTCCAATTCAATCTTACAGTCTTTGTCTTTTAATTGGTAAGTTAATTAGAAAAATTCTAGGATTTTTTTTCATAATTTGCTCACATATTCCCTTCTTTTCTTTTCTTTCTTTCTTTCTTTTATTTTTTTGAGACAGACTCTCACTCTGTTGCCCAGGCTAGAGTGCCATGGCGTCAGCCTAGCTCACAGCAACCTTAAACTCCTGGGCCAAGCAATCCTCCTGCCTCAGTCTCCCAAGTAGCTGGGACTACAGGCATGTGCCACCAGGCCCAGCTAATTTTTTCTATATATATTAGTTGGCCAATTAATTTCTTTCTATTTATAGTAGAGACGGGGGTCTCACTCTTGCTCAGGCTGGTTTCGAACTCCTGACCTTGAGCAACCAACCCGCCTGCGCCTCCCAGAGTGCTAGGATTACAGGCATGAGCCACCGCGCCTGGACTCTGCATGTCATTTTAAGGGCAAATAAATGTCTGGATTCTGGATTTTGTCTGATGAGGACTGGTGAAATCTTGTTACTACACAGTCTATATAACTCTATGTGTACATCACTATACATTGCTACTTATGTAACTATATCTGATTTGTTGTAATGGTATTTTCTTCTAATGATCCTCACTTTCAAATTATATCTCTAAAATATGGAAATTTAATAAACCCAATAAAATAGTTTTTATTGGGGATTATTATGAGAAAAAGAGTGACATAGTTTGTACCACTCCTAGTTTTAAAAAGTTTGTGTGTATGTGTGTGTGTGTGTTGAAGTTTGTTTTAGAGAGGATTTTGGAAATTTCATTGAGTAAGTGACAGAGGTGGTATGATGGTAACTAGAATTCTTTTGTTTGGATTTTAGATAGCAAAAATTTAGTTGTGACTGACATAGAAATATTGCGGATATTTCTTTTAAAAAAGTGACTTTGTTAACAAATGCCAGCTTTTTTTTTCTTTGTTCTGGATGACTTGTAAGTGGATCAACAAAAGTATTGATTTGCCCCACTGGCACAATAAACGAACATTCACTCTTTTAAATCTTTAGAGAGACATTTATTGCCCTAATCACTAAAATCGGTGGTTATAAATTAGGATGTTTCCTCCTAAGTTATGTTTATAACCAGATTCTTGTTTAACCAGGAACCTTAAAGATGATCTACTCTTAGTCCAATCTCATCTTTAAATTGAGGACGCTGAGGCCAGAGGGATTAACTTCTCAGAGTTAATGAAGAGCAAAACCTGGACTAGAACTTCCCCGCTGGGTTAAATATTCTTGATGGGGAACCAGGGCTGCCAACAAAAGGTGGCAGAAAAAGACTAGTGCCAAAGGCACTGTCTTAAAGGCTCTTAAATTGGGAAGATAATATGTCTCCCTAAAGATTTCCTACCATTATAGCGCACTGTATTTTATGGGCAATATCCACTTCCGGACACTTTCTGTTGCTTTCTTGGCAAGGGCACTGAAAGCAGATGTGCGTCAGGGAACATCCTGGCTGTGTACGCCCTGAGTCCCATGCTTGCATGCATTTAAACAACTTCTGAGTGAGCAGAGAGGGGCAGGGAGAAGTGACGTCTAGGACCTGATTGGGCAACATAAAAAGATGGGATTGCTTGTTTCATACATTCATGTTTAATCCATCCTAAATGTATCATTATATTATTGACTTAATTTTAGTAATATAATTATGTTAGAATGTACTTGGGCTTCTGATTCAAGGTAAATTGTGATTTTGTCCACACAGAGATTGAAAAGGCACAAAATGGAGGTGCACAAGTGGACACGTCCAGAAAAGAGACTTGGGTGTCATTTCTAGTGGGGGGATCATCAGGAAGAGGTGTGGGCTTGCGTGGGGGCTGGGAGGAAGCAGTTTATGGTGCACATTGGGTTCCCCACAAATTGCCCTGTTCTTTCTAGTAATGATGTGTTCTGGTCAGAGGTTTTTAAGTTCACATGACGGTTGGGACAAAATGATATCCTGTTGACTCATTAATCTCTCTTTTATCAGTTCCTTGCTTTCCTTTCCTGCTACTACATCTGGGTTGTAGCCATTCATCATCTCTTGCTTGGAAATTGTCTTTGGTCTCCTCATTAGTCTCACTGCCAGGGTCACTCCTCCTCCTAGCCCTTTTCTATGCTACTTCCAGTATGACCTTTCAAAAAATGCAGATTTTATGCCATTACTTCCTTGCTTGAAACCCTTCAGGGCCTCTTAACTGTCTATAGGATAAAGTTTAAAATTTTTAGCCTGATAGTTAACGTCTATCCTCTGCTTTCTTCTCTACCTATATATCTCATTGCACTTCTCCTGTTGCTCCTACATTTCATTCGATCATTCATTGAATGCCCACTGTGTGACAGGCAATGTGCTGCATGCTAGAATATAATGGGAGCAAGACAGTGCCTCCAAAGGAGGACAACAACTTGCCATGACCATTTGCCTTGACCAATTCTTCAGGTCTCTGTCATAAATTTAGTAGAGCAAACTCAAACCACACACCCTTCCGTGATGTAATTGTTCACCCCATATCATAACTTAATATAGTTTGAAGTAAAAAGATCCTTGTTTAACACGGCTAAGAGAATAAAAAGACAAGCCATGCATTGGGAAAAATATTTGCAAATCACATGTCTGATAAAGAACTGCTATCCAGAATATGTAAGAGTCTCAAAACTCAATGATAAGAAAACAAAGGAATTAAAAAATGGGCAAAAGATTTGAACAGACATTTCACCAAAGAAGACATGTAACTGACAAATGGACAAATGAAAAGATGTTCATCATCATTAGGCATTAAGGAAATGCCAACAAAAGCCACAGAGAGATACGGCTACATGCCTACTTCGAATGGCTAAAATTAGAAAATGAAACAAAACCAAAAATCGTAACAGTGCCAATTGCTGGTGAGGATGAAAAGCAACTGAACATTGCTTTTCTACATGGCGGAGGGGAATGCAAAACAGCGCAGTCCTTTGGAAAACACTTCTAAGGTTTCTTACAAAGTGAAACTTATATTTACCATACGACTATATAATCACAGCTTTAGATATTTACCCAAGTAAAGTAAAAACTTATGTTCATAGAAAAACATTTATGCAAATGTTTAAACAGCTTGATTCAGGACTGCCCTGTCTTAGTCCATTTGTGTTGCATAAAGGAGTCCTGAGGCTGAGTAATTTATAGAGAAAAGAGGTTTATTTGGCTCATAGTTCTGTAGGTTGTACAAGACGCATGGCACAACATCTGCTTCTGGTGAGGCCTCAGCAAGCTTTGGCTCATGGGGCAGGGCAAAGGGGCAGCAGGTGTGACACATGGTGAGACAAGGATCAAGAGAGAGTGGATAGGCTTTTTTATTAATAAATAATCAGGGCCGGGAGCGGTGGCTCACGCCTGTAATCCTAGCTCTCTGGGAGGCCGAGGTGGGCGGATCGTTTGAGCTCAGGAGTTTGAGACCAGCCTGAGCAAGAGCGAGACCCCATCTCTACTATAAATAGAAAGAAATTAATTGGCCAACTAATATATATAGAAAAAAAAAATTAGCTGGGCATGGTGGCACATGCCTGTAGTCCCAGCTACTTGGGAGGCTGAGGCAGAAGGATTGCTTGAGCCCAGGAGTTTGAGGTTGCTGTGAGCTAGGCTAATGTCACGGAACTCACTCTAGCCTGGGCAATAAAATGAGACTCTGTCTCAAAAAAAAAAATAAATAAATAAATAAATAAATAAATAATCAGCTCTCATGGGAGCTCACTCCTGACTGCCAGGATGGCACCAAGCCATTTATTAGAAATTTACCTCCATGACCCAAATATGTGCAATCAGGCCCCCCTTCCAACACTGGGCATCGAATTTCAACATGAGGCTTGGAGGATCAAATATTCAAACTACAACATGGCCCAAACCAGAAACAACCCTAACATTCTTTGACTGGTTAACGGTTATACAAACTGTGGTACATCCATGACATGAAATGCTACTCAGCAATAAAAAGAAGTGAACTCCTGATCCCCAGAATAACTTGGATGAATCTTGAGTGCATTATGCTAAGTGAAAAACGCCAGGCTCTAAAAGCCATGTACCACGTGATTCCATTTTTATGACTTTCTGAAAGAGGTAAAACTACAGGAGCAGAAAACAGATCAGCGGTTTCCAGGGGCTGGCTGGGAGCAGAGGAGTGGTTGATTACGAAGCCTGGGAAAGTATTTGGAGTTGATGAAACTGTTCTATATTTCAGCTGTGGGAGTGGTTACATGACTATATCCATTTGTCAAAAGGCACAGATCTGCACACTAGAAAGGGTAAATTTTAGTGTATGTAAATTATATCTCAATGCAAAACAAATCCTTGTCTTCTTGTAGTGCCTCTGCCTGTCGTTCTGCATAGAGCTGTGCTGTAGGGTTGGGGACATCTTGGGCTGTGGGTGTGCTATGGCTTCTAATCCTCTCCTTCCCTGGGGAGCAGCACATTTTGCCAGCTGAGAGAGACATATGGAGGCATATATTCCTATCCAACTTTTATCCACCAACTCCTGCCTCCTTCAAGTTCAGGAGCCTCTTGAGTCATCTAATGGTTCATTTATTAAATATGAATTGAAAATTAATTGGTCATTTACAAAAATTCCATGAAGTTAGTAACTCAGACGCATTCTAGGGCTTACACTAGCTGTCACATACAAATAGATCCTCCAAGGGCAATGAGTTAGCTTGTCCAGGCCCTTAGCTTAGAACATCTTTCATTGTGCTTGCTGGGCTGCCTTTCTCTACCCTGCTATTTCTGGTCTCTGCAGCAGATTCCCGGGAAGAGCCCGCACTGATAGGAAAATGATGCATTTACTCTTCTGTCCTACTGTCAGGCTGTGGTTTCTGAATTTTGCTACAGGAAACATGACCACCCTAAATACAGCCCCCAGAGACTGTCGGGCCTAGTGATGGTTCTGAGGATATCTTGATTCCAGAGCAGGCAGCTGATGTGCTTCTTCCTTGACTTCCTCTTTTCTGGCAACGGGTTTGAATATACTGGGTGTCAGGAACCCAGCAAGAAATGAATGAAAATATAATTACAGTTTAGTGAATAGTATTGGTAAAACATTAGCATTTCCCCAATTCCCCAGGCTCTTTCTTGATTATGATGAAAAGAGAAGGGGACCAGTTCTTGAATTCTAAATTATGATTATTTTTGGTTTTAATTTTCTTGCTTTAATCAAGTAGAATGTTCATCCATTTTCTGTGAGCTGAATTTTAGAAGTTCCCAGTATGCATCTGGATTCAGTTCTATTGGAACAAAATATTTCGAATCTTAATTCTTTCTACATTAAAATAGGACCAAGATTTCTCTGTGCGAGTAAACAAGAGCGCCCACTATCCCAAGCAGCAGAGAGGAGAAAGCAGAGAGGTCCCCTTCCCGACCCTCTGCTTTAATGACATGGCAGAGGGGGGAGGGGTGGGGCAGAGGCCAAGATGCAGCATTTCCTGGAGCCCCAAGACCTGGTTGGAGCCTCCCGTGAGCATTTTCTCTTCCTGCAGTGAAGGCCAGCATTCTTGCACAATTCCACACTGACCCTACTGCACACATTAATTTATTTTTCCTGAATCCAACTTGTCGAAAAATTCCAAGGCCAGAATCCTCACTATTTCCAAGCCAACCTTTCACCCCAGTGTTTCCCAGTGATATTCTTAAGGAAGAGAGAAATTTGGTTGGTTTCTTATCAGCTGATTAAACGGACCCAGGACAGGTCACAGGTAATTCCGCAACTGCTGCCTTCATGGGCCACAGTGTGATCCATCAACTAAGCCAATGAGATGGCAGCTCCAAAAGAACCCACCAAGTGCCCACCTGAACACTCTCCTTGGTCCCCTATTGTCCCAGCATCTCAAGGCTAGCTTCTTCTCATCTTTGCCAAGGTTTCTTCAAGCACTAACTTTTCATGGTTCATGGCATATTTCCCCTATAAGGTTTAAGCTCCTAGTTCTATTTCTTTGGCGACCTGCCATGATGACCAATGTAATGCTTCACATGCCCATTTGCTCACAGTGCTTGGGACTGTACTGCAGTCTCCCTGCAGCTTGGAGCCTGTTTCACCTTTTTTACAGCATAGACCTAATTGTGGGCAGGTAGGCTCTAACCTCTAACCTCTCTGTGAGACTTGGCTGGGTGTTTCTAGATGTTGACTCCTACTATTGGTGTATTTTCTTTGCCTACCTGTATCTGTCTCTGCCTCCCCCAGTTTTGTACCATTTAGTGGTGCAAAATACCATTGTCATTATCATCGACAACGATAATGATTATGGCCACAGGATAATTGAGAAGCAGCATAGTGTGGATTCTGCAGGAAGACCATCTGGGTCCACATTTTACTTCTGCTGCTTAGTAGTTGTGTGATCTTGGGCAAGTTGCCTGACCTCTCTGTGCCTCCGTTTCTCATCTGTAAAACAGGGAGCATAGTCTCTATTTCATAAGGTTATCATGATTTAGAAGTGAGTCAATGTATGTAAAGCTCTTAAAACTTAATATGTCATCTATTATTATTATTATTGGTGGTAGAGCTACCATTTTTTGAATGCTTACAAAGTGTTGGGCTTACTAAGGTATTCTTACTAATTAAGAAATATCTCATATATTTATTTACTTATTTATTTTTTAGACAGAGTCTCCCTCTTGCCTGGGCTAGAGTGCCATGGCATCAGCCTAGCTCACAGTAACCTCAAACTCCTGAGCTCAAGTGATCCTCTTGCCTCAGCTTCCCAGGTAGCTGGGACTACAGGCATGCGCCATCACTCCTGGCTAATTTTTGTATTTTTAGTACAGACAGGGTCTCGCTCTTGCTCAGGCTGGTCTAGAACTCCTGAGCTCAAGCAATCCTCTCGCCTTGGCCTCCCAGAGTGCTAGGATTATAGGCGTGAGCCACCGTGCCTAGCCTCATATAGTTATTTTGAGATGAGTCTCCTTATACTCACTCACAGGTAAGGACACTAAGGCTTAGGAACTCACTTAGCTCATTCCATTAGTAAGTGGTAGAGGCAGGATTCAAACCCAGGGCTGCTTGCATCTGAAGCCTTGCTCCTATCCAGTTTGCTATTACAGCTTCTCATATTAATGTGGCTAATCACAAAGATGGTACATATAGTATATAACTACAGTTCTAATAGCTAACTTTCTTTTAAATCTGGATTTGGAGACAAATACAGAGACCCTGTTTTTTTTCTCTTCTTCCATGACCTCTTTTCTCCCATTATGGTTGGCAAAAATAGTTTGCCAAATCTTGGGGTGAATGAAAGCTGAGGCAACCATGTCAATCACAGCTTTTGAGGTCTTTGGGATGGCTGGATCCTCAGGGAGTCGGGCATTTGTGAAGGCTGAGCTACCTGGGCTTGGGGGAAACTTTGGGTGGCAGAAGAGGCTCGGTGGTTACACTTTTGTCTTTATTTCCAAATTGCTTCTATGACCAGTAGATCAAATTGTCTAGATTTCGAGGTTGCAGGCATATCTGATGCCCATGTCTATAATCTAATTAGCATGTGGTATCTGGCACAGGTTAGATAGACCTAGGATTAAATGCTTCTTTCTGCACTTATTGGGCAACCCTAGAAAGTCATTTAACTTCTTCGAAGTTCTCTGAAAAGAAAGAAGAACACTCAATTTATCAGGTTTGGAGGGAATTAAAAAATACATGTGAAAGCTTGAAGTAGGCACTCATGAAGTATTTGTTTCTCTGGTTCCAGTCCATAGCCACAAATGCCAGCAAGACTTTTACAGGTAATAGTAATTGAGTGCTGGCCAAACACTATGCCAGATGAATTAAATACTTATTGATTTTTGTAGCTACCATGTAAGATGGGGATTTCTCCCATTTTGCAGATGAGGAAACTGAGGTTCAGAGAAATAAAATTTGCCCAAGTTCACATAGCGAGTTAGTGACAGAGTTAAGATTGATCCATCTGACTACAGCAGTGCCATCCTTATGTGAAAGAGATAGAACAAACATCATTCATGTGTCAAATGTTTGTTAATCATTTGATATGTATGTGGCAGTTTTAGGTGTTATGTGTATAATGCAAAGAAATACACATGGGAACTCATGCTGTAGTTGAGAAAACAATCACCCAAATATTGCAAACTTAATAGCCTAAACTCTCCCCCTTTTGCCACTTGAAAATTCTGGATAAGATATAACAGAAATATTTTAAATTGTGTAACTGAGCTCATAAAAAGGTAAAGGAAATACCCAAAGTCCCAAAGAAGAAGAGGACACTGAAGAACAAAGTGACAAGGTTTTGAGCTGATGTTGGGCTTGTAATGCCCAAGGAATGGAGGGTTCTGAGACCCGCATAACTCTGGTACACTCAAAGGGTCACACTCTCAGTGACAGGATAGAATTGAGGAGGGGAGATTAATGCCTTGGCAAAGTAAGACAACAAGGGAATTTGACGTAAGATCTGGGCGGAATAGACGTGTTTTATGAAAATCCACAACAATGAGTCCCTTACACGTGTTTGGGGTTTAAACCGATACCACCCATGTGGTCCAGGAGCCCCCAAAGTCAACTCATGAATGCAAAAATAGTGTGTTGATGACATTACCCCTGGAGTACCTGGTAGAAGCAAATGCAGAACTGAGCTGGAGGGATATACTGTCAGTCCAGGCTGCGCAGGAGTCGTACAGATAAAGCCCCACAGAATATGAGCGCACAGTGCCAAGTCGCAGCACACGCACGCAGTGTCCCGTGAGCCATCAACAACACACGTGGTGGCTGTGGAAGACATCATAGAGACTCTGTGGTTTGAACTTTAAAGGCTGAAGTGATCTTGAGTTTGCTGCAAGCAGACTATTAGCATTCTTGGAGTGAACAATGACAGGGAGGTGGGTCTTTACAAGTCACGCTTAAGGATGGCCAGTGGTTAAGATGAGCAGGAGGTGAAAGTTTTGTCGAGGGGTCAGTGAGGGGTAAAACTGAAATATTAAATTGAGGCCAAGTTGTGAAGGACTTTGAATGTCTTACCAAAGCATGGAGTGGCGACATGATGAAAGTTTGGAAAGTCTTTCCAGAATGCCTGGGAATGCTCAGACAATGCAAGGGAGGCATTAGAAAGGAAGACCAGGACTGGTATCTGGTGGGATATCGTAGGGAAAACGGACAGGTGAGGGAATAGTGCAGCTTGGAGTTCGAGCTGGAGGAACACATGTAGATCCTCTTTAATCCAGAAGTTTCCAACTGTGTCCTGCAGAACTGGAACACTCCTCTGAGATGCCCTGGGGTGGGCGTGGGGCACTGTGGGAGAACAGTTTACTTATTATGTTTCACACAATTTGGCTTCGAATAAGCTTCCATTAGAAAAACTAATTTTGTAGCTTTTAACAAAATAGAAAAGCTTTTTTGAAAGACAGACTTTAGGCCTGGTGCAGTGGCTCACGCCTGTAATCCTAGCACTCTGAGAGGCCAAGGCAGGTGGATTGCTCGAGGTCAGGAGTTCGAGACCAGCCTGAGCAAGAGCGAGACCCTGTCTCTACTATAAATAGGAAGAAATTAATTGGCCAACTAATATATATAAATTAGCCAGGCATGGTGGCGCATGCCTGTAGTCCCAGCTACTCGGGAGGCTGAGGCAGCAGGATTGCTTGAGCCCAGGAGTTTGAGGTTGCTGTGAGCTAGGCTGACGTCACGGCACTCTAGCCCAGGCAACAGAGTGAGACTCTGTCTCAGAAAACAAATAAAATAAAGAAGACTTTATATTTTAGAGCTGTTTTAGGTTCATAGCAAAATTGAGAGGAGGCCTCGGAGCTCCCGTGCGCTCCTGAGTCCGCACATGCACAGCCTCCCCACGACCAGTGTCCCCCACCAGAGCGGGACATGTGTTACGACTGACGAACATACACTGAAGAGCAGAGATTTTTAAAAAAATTATTTTATTTTATTTTTTAAAGCAAAAGAGTAAGCTAAGGCCTTAGGCTAAATCATCCCAGGTAAGAAGGTATTGGAGTACTGTAGGTCTCCCTGCAGAGAATCATGTACGAGGTGCTTAGTACATAATCTTCTTCTGATAACCAGGGGTGCACCCTCTAGAGAACCCTGTCCAGCATATGGTCAGCTTTGTGAGGTCATCTCCACCCCTCTCAGACCCGCCATAACCATGCCAGCATCTAAAGGAAACCCCCAGGCGTGGTGCAACCTGTCCAACCACCCGAGGACAGATTGGCATCAAAAGTAGGACTCTATTTATTCCACAAATATCGAATGAGTGCAGAGTTTTGTTAGACATGGCATGTTTACAGGCGAGAACGGGTCCCTTTGTCTTGGTGAAACATCTTTTCTCCCCTCTGCTAGGGCTATAATTTCTGTTCTGCAGCCAGGAGGCAGCCAGGGAGCTTGAACCGGAACAGAATAAAAGCCGGGAGGATTTGCATGTGTCTCATGTTGGGTGTGCTCGGGTCCAGCTTAGCTACGGCCTTGGCAGAGGAGGTAAAATGAGCAGCAGGGACGTGGGGGAATCGGGGCCTCCAAGCTGGGTCGAAACTGCTAGAAGATGCAAATTGATAAATAAACACTAAAACAACGAGGCCCTGCTAATCCTCTGACAAAGGACAAATTGCTGATCTCACCGCACCGCCAGGAAGGCTGCCTCGGTTGAACAAAGGCAGCATTTATGGCTCATGTTTTATTTGTAAACTGGCAGCGCTGGTCAGTTAAATGGATTTACTCTCACCTGCCTCAGAGGGGGAGGATGGGGCCAGC
Organism: Mirza zaza; assembly: GCA_008750895.1. Lineage (NCBI taxonomy): Eukaryota > Metazoa > Chordata > Mammalia > Primates > Cheirogaleidae > Mirza > Mirza zaza. The sequence continues at coordinate 42,244 of VSMD01067121.1, forward strand.
TAATCCTTTCTTTCTCTAAACGTCTCAGGGAAACGGTCACCCGATCTGACCAGGAAAGGCCTTGGAGGATGTGCCAAATTTTAGCCACTTTACAGCAACTGCCAAGGTGCTCGTGACAATAGGGCCAGTGTACGGAGGGAAGGGCTGGGAGCCACGAGCCTTTCCAGCCTGGAATTGGTGACAGGCCTCGGTTTCCCGGCCTCTCCCCAGCTCCCTCTCCCAGGGCTGGAGGCCTTCTCTGGGGAAAGGTGGTTGTCAGCGCTCGCTGGCACCAGTAGTTCTCTGACAAGGTGACTGTCACCCAGTCCTTGCTAGGGCACCCCCTCTGCCTCCCCATGAGCTCTCTGCCCGCCCCACTTCCTCCTGGAGGGCTGTCGCCCCAGCTCAAGGTGTCAGCTCATTCATCATCCCTGCCGACTGCACAGGAGGGTCTGGCGCTGAGGTGACATCCGCATGGACAGTGTTGGCACAAAGCTCGTCACCTAGGGGTCTCAGATAAGTCCCAGTGTCTTATCTCTGGCCTCCCTCCCCCTGTCCTGGACTCTGCCTCCTCTCAGCCCTTTTCCTCCACCGCAAATGGGGAGGCGTCCCGCCAGGGGGAAGCGGCTGCCGGGGGAGGGAAGGGCTGCTCTGGAGTCACTGGCTCTCCGGAGACACACCCTGCTGCGAAGTCGCACACAGGAGTTCTCTCACCTCTTTAAGGTATTAGCATTGTGCCACGTCTTCACGCTCCCAGCACTGAGGAGCAGGTACAGCATTTTGTGGAAATTATTTCCAGAGATTGAACAAGGGGTGGTTCCAAACGCGGACTCGGAACGAACGCAGGATGAGTGGGACTTGGCCCACACGGGGCCTTGGAGACGGGGCCTGGGAGGGGGGCACTGCCGCTGTGCCCTTCCGCGTGAGACTCAGGACACAGACGCCTGGTTCCCCGACCATGTGACTTTTGTGTCTGTGTAGACTCGCCGCCTCCGCACAGCCCGGCTGGGCAGGCCCGGGCGCAGGGCGGGCGGGTGCACAGGGCTGCGCTGATGTGACTATCTCTTGGTTTGGGTGTGAGGCACAGTTCACGGAGCCTGCCCCCCTCTGTGAGGGGCTGCCCCTTGCTCCTGCCGGCTTTGTGGAGCGTCTACACCTCCTCTGAAGTGTCCCCTCGAATGCCCGTTCTGTGTCCGAGATACCCTGAAACTGCTCTCCTCCAGGTCCTCCTTGATGTCTGTGTGGCCACATCCACTTGCCAGTCTCTGTCTTCGTGGCAGTATTTGGCAGGCTGGCCTCTGGCCCTTTGACCTCTCTCCCGGGCTTCCCCCCCTACACACACTCTGCTGCCTCACGCTCCTCCCAGGCGGAGCTGCCTCAGAGAGCAGTTGCCAGAAGCCTCTTCATCCACCCTGGCCCCAAATATATTCCCTCTCGTCCACCCTCATTGCATCCTGTTCTTTCCCTCCATAGATCTTCAATGTGTAACAAGCTTATACTTACAGAGGTTTACTGTCTGACTGCCCCTTCTAGACTAAGCCCCCTGATGAGACCGTGTCTGTGTTGTTCAGATGTTATACCAGTGCCCAGCACCGGGCTCGGCACACAGTAGGTGCTCAACAGATACTTGCGAATGAGTGAACAGATGGATGAGTGCATGCTTACAATGTACTGAGAATGATGCTAAGCAATTCTATATATTATCTTACTTAATCCTCATGTAGATCTTATGAAGCAAGCGTTATGGTCATTTCGCAGATGAGGAAACCAAGCTTTAGGGAAGCTAAGGGAATTGCTTAGGGTCGCAGCTGATGTCAGTGCTGAGATTAGAACCCAAATCTGTCTGACTCCAGCCCTAGACTCTTTTATCTCTTAGGACAACTGGCTGGGGCAGGTGTGGTTGCCTTTCTCCAACATTGTTTTCACCTTATCTGTTTCTTACCTAGAACCTTGGTGGTTCCTGATTACTCATTGTATTGGTACCCAACTCTGCCTAGCCCTTAGGGCTAGAAACTGATGGCTATTTACTCTTTAACACAGACTTTAAACTTCAGATAAGCATATCAAGGATAGTTTCTATTTTCTTCTTGTTTCTTCTTGTTTGCTTAGGCAGCTAAGCATGCAGGTTCTAGATCAGTCTAGGTTCAAATTCTGGCTTCATCATACCTGTGATCCTCCCTCTTTTGTCTGAATTTGAGTTTGACAGACTCTGTAAAACTGTAACATTTACTTCATTTTATGCAAAAACTGTAGGTTAAGAATGTAGTGCAAATTGTAGTTGAAATGTAGGTAGATAACTGACATTTCTTTTTCTTTTTTTTTTTTTGAGACAGAGTCTCCCTTTGTTGCCAAGGCTAGAGTGAGTGCCGTGGCATCAGCCTAGCTCACAGCAACCTCAAACTCGGGGGCTCAAGCAATCCTGCTGCCTCAGCCTCCCAAGTAGCTGGGACTATAGGCATGTGCCACCATTCCTGGCTAATTTTTCCTATATATATTAGTCGGCCAATTAATTTCTTTCTATTTATAGTAGAGATGGGGTCTTGCTCTTGCTCAGGCTGGTTTTGAACTCCTGAGCTCGAGCAATCTGCCCGCCTTGGCCTCCCAGAGTGCTAGGATTACAGGTGTGAGCCACCGCGCCTGGCCCATTGCTTTCTTTTTTTAAATTTCAGCATAATATGGGGGTACAAATGTTAAGGTTACATATGTTGCTTTTGCCTTCTCTCCCCCCTCGAGTCAGAGCTTCAAGCGTGTCCATCCCCCTGACAATGCATATCACACTTATAATGTGTGTGTGTATATATATATATATATATATACCCATGATAACTAGCATTTCTTAAAGCCCCCTCTCTTAATTCTCTTTTAGAGGCTTTTACTCTTTTCAATTGTTATATAATTATAGTTAGGTAGGATCACCAGATAAATGCCAATCAAAACCAAAACAGATACCACTTTGCATCCATTAGATGACTATTATATATTAAAACAAACAAACAGAAAATAACAAGTGTTGGTGAGGATGTGAAAAATTGGAACACTTGTGCATTGCTGATGGGAATGTAAAATGGTATAGCCACTGTGGAAAATGGTATTTTTTGGTTCTTCAAAAAATTAAACATAGAATTACCCACATGATCTAGCAATCTGAGTATATACCCAAAATAATTGAAAGGTCCCTACCCAAAGAGATATTTATATATGCATGTCCATAAGAAGCACTAGTCACAATAGCCAAAAGAAAAGAAGCCTAGCACGGTGGCTCATGCCTGTGATACTAAGGAGTCTAAGGCGGGAGGATCGCTTAGGCTCAGGAGTTCGAGACCAGCCTGAGCAAGAGTGAGACCCCCATCTCTAAAAAAAAATTTTAAAAATTTAAAAGATAAGAATAATGCAAGTGTCCCTCAACAGATGAATGGAAATCACAAAATGTAATATGTACATGCAATGGAATATTACTTAGCCTTAAAAAGGAATGAAATTCTGATAGATGCTATAGATGGAAGAACCTCAAAAACATTATGCTAAGTGAAATAGTCAGTCACAAAAGGACAAACATTGTATGATTCCACTGTTATCAAGCAAATGGGCTCACCACCTGATGTATACAGAAGTCATGCTATGGCGCTGGCTTTTGAGAACAGAAAGGCTTTACTGCAGCACTGGTTAGCTAGGAGACAGAAGGCAGGCTCAAATCTGTCTTTTTGATTTAGGGTCTGGGGCAAGTTTATGGGATCAGAGGGCAAGGGAGAGGATTTAGGAGGGCTTGGCAGGGTCTGATTGGATGGCTTTAAATTTGACCATTTACAGCAAGGCATGTGGAGCTGGATTTCAGCCCTGGTTCTTCTGAGCCAACAGTCCCCTCGTTTCTGAAAGACTTGCAGTGTTGTAGGTTTCGGACACGTCCTGGTCTTCCTGGTTCCGAGGGGAAGAGTCGTTGGTTCCGGATGTTATTAGAGATCAAAGCTTTTCTATTGTACGTGCCTGGGCTGCATGACTTGCAGTTTTGGGCTCTGCTTTACCTACGAAGTAGCTCGACATTTTGCATCAACAGAGTAGGCCCAGTCTGGGCTGGTCCCGTGGTTATATCACTTATATGAGATACCTGGAGTAGGCAAGTTCATAGAGACAGGAAGTAAAATAGAGGTTACCCGGGGCTGAGGGGAGGGGACACGGGCAGTCACTGTCTGATGGGTAGAGAGTTTCAGTTAGAGATGATTAAAAAAGTTTTAGAGATAGATGGTGGTGAAGGTCATACAATATGAACGTACTTAATGCTACTGAATTAAAAGTGGTTAAAATGGCAAATTTTATGTTATGCATATTTTACCACAATAAAAAAGAACCAATATAAGAAATTACTGCATGCCAGGCACTATTCTAAGTACTTTATTTATATTAACTCATTTAATTTTTAAAATGTTCTAGGCTAATAATAATTAGCCATAATAATTAGCATATTATTTCTGTGCATATGATTAACCAGCTGGGTAGTCTTAGGATAAATGCTATTTGGATATAATAATCTATAATGTAATATACTGCTTTCATTTGATTTTCTAAGACTTCATTTAGAATTTTCTTGTCTCCAGCAGAGTGATCTTTCTACCATGTAAATGTGAGCAAATCATTTCAGGGTTCACATTTATGTTGTTTCCTGGATTTCATCTATACTGCATGAACTGGAACCTACTCTTTTAACTGTATTTAACTCTTCTTTTACCAGCTGTGCTTAAGCCACACTAATTTGCCCCTGGCTCTCTGAGTATGTTATCTTCTTTCGTACTAACACGCTTTAGAAAAGGCTGTTTTCTTTGCCTGAAAAGCATCCTCTGTCCTCAAGTCTTGCAATAGTCTTCTTGCTCAATCTTTGAGCCTCACCCAGAGCTCACCACCTCCGTGTAGCCTTCCTTGTCTTCCCCAGTAGGGCTTCTCATCCCTCTCTGCGCTCTTTCAACATCCTGTGGGCAGCACTTATCTGTACTCAAATTTTTTGCTGCCAGGTCTTTCTTATCCACCAGTCCTATCTATGGCTTCCAAACTGGGGTTTGAGTGCTCCAGGGGTTATGCAAGAGGATTCATTGATGGGGTGTGTGTGGGAGGGGCGGAGATTTTATAAATTCTATTTATATTGTGTATCTCTTCTTTTTCAATATATTTTATTTATCGGGTGTTGGGCGGGTGGGAAGGGGGAGGAGGGGCTGGGTATATACAAACATAATGAGTGAGATGTGCAACGTTTGAGGGATAGTCACACTTAAAGCTCTGACTCGAGGGGGGAGGGGAGACATGGGCAATATACGTAACCTTAACTCTTGTACCCCCATAATATGCTGAAATAATAAAAAAATGGAAAAAAATATATTTTATTTATGTATGCATGATGTGTATAAGTATTCTTATATAAATATAAGCACATCTTGTTATATAGATGTGTGTATATATAATCGCTATTATCTATGATAGATTATATGATTACTAAATAAATAAATTTACATATGAGGGGGCATATGCTCAATTTTTATTTTTTTTACTTATGGGACAAATAATAAAATATAGTTGGAGATCATTGAGCTGGACAATGAGATTCTTGAAGGTAGGATCCTGTTTTAGCCTCAATTTATGTCCTTCACCACTATTACTGTAGCTGATACGAGATATATTCTCAATACATATTTGAAAAGTTGAATGAAAGGGTCTGGAAAAAGTAGGCACTTGATACATCTCATTTTTTGTGTTAGAATTTATTTAATATAAGGGTAATAAATAGTAAATTATGTAGTGATCCGGCTTAAGCGATGGTTTCTAAGGTTGATTTTTTTAATATAGGAATAAGAATCTCCAAAGGGAGAGGAAATGAACCACTGTGAATGTGGGCTTCTCCATACGGCCGGGTGTCCACTTTAGCAATGGGGGCAGGTTCCGCAGCAGGCAGCGGCTGCTCGCATGCCAGTGTCTCTGCACAAGGACTGTGGGCTTGTGCCATAGGCTCCTCTATGTTCTCCCTGCCCTGACCTCACTGTTCACTTCCCCATTTTCCCATCCCTGCTTCTACCTGGAAGGTCGCACTGGCTGAATAGTAGGGTTGCCATATAAGACACAGGATGCCCAGTGAAATGTGAATTTCAGGTAAACAGTGAATAATATTTTAGTATAAGTATGTCCCAAATATTGCATGAGATATACTTATACTAAAATGTTATTGAGTGTTACCTGAATTCAAATTTTATTTGATTTCTTTTATTTATTTATTTATTAGACAGAGTCTCACTCTGTTGCCTAGGCTAGAGTACCATGGTGTCAGCCTAGCTCACAGCAACCCTCTTGCCTCAGCCTCCCAAGTAGCTGGGACTACAGGCATGCACCACCATGCCCAGCTCATTTTTTTCTATATATTTTAGTTGGCCAATTAATTTCTTTCTATTTTTAGTAGAGATGGGTCTTGCTCTTGCTCAGGCTGGTTTCAAACTCCAGACCTTGAGAGATCCTCCCACCTCGGCCTCCCAGAGTGCTAGGATTACAGGCATGAGATTTCCTGTATTTTTATTTGCTAAATCTGGCAACCTCCTCAACAGCCTCAGGGGTGCTCTCAAGATAGTTAATAATAACTATGATTTGTTGAGGCTTCCTCTCTGTGCCAGGGATAGTTGCTATGCACTTTGTACACAATATATCTTTTAAACCTTATATTAATGGCCTGAGATATTATAATCACCATTTTTATAGCTAGGGAGGCTGGGGCTTGGAGGGTTTCAGCCATAGCACAAGGGCACCCAGTAGGAACTGGGGGAATAAACATTTGAGCTCAGGTGTGTCCAACTCCAAAACCTATTTCTTCTGGGGATATAGATTTAAGTTCAACATCTAGGGCACTTTGGACCAGATAAAAATGCCTGAATAGACATTGGACATTGTGAAATGTGGTGCAATTTCTTAGCACTGGACATAAAGTTTGGATCAATGTCTTCTGAAGCCTTTTCTGTTCAGGCTGAAAAACTCACTGATTATTGTTTAAGGAAGTATATATACAGGCATGTATTTTGCAATGGAAATTTTTTATTTATTTACTTCTTTCCCATTGGGAACTCTAGTTTAACAATCACAGGCAGAATGAGCTACCTGGAAGTGATGTCACTTCACGAATGTGGTATTACTGTACAGCCTAGTATTATGAAGAACCAAGCCCTTAGCGTCTGGGTAGGTTATTTTTCTCAAAGTCTGATCCTACTCATAAACATTTCTGAATATGAAGTAGATTCATGTCACTAACTACCAATTTTCAAGTGGGAAAACAATTTTAAGTGACTTCTTATAAAACATATTTATAATTAAGTTCAGATATGTTTATATTAGACAGACAATTACGTTAAGCATCTTGGAGTGAAGTTCTGCTGCCTAAAATACCAGTGAGAGTTCATTAAGATCTTTATGCAGGGCCTCTGGCAATGAGGGGTCTATTGCAATTTTTTGATAGTGATTCATCAACACTTGCAAGAAATACCCAACTACTCAAACAGGATGCCACATATGCAGCTTGTGTAACAATAGGAACAATCTCTCCTGGAGGTTATCTGTAGATATTATTGTAGAGAGTAGTGGGGGGGATCTCCCCCAAGCACTGCGAACACGAGTATTACAGCAGGACATGGCAGGATGCAGAGGCTGCGGGACTGGGCAGACCTGAGACCACATCCTGGCTCCACCGCTAACCAGCAGTTTGAACTTGGATAGGACACCTGACCTCCCTCAGCCTCAGTTTCCTCATCTGTACAAAGGGGATGATAAAATCCCCACCTCCACTGGGCTGTGGTGAAGAATAGATGAGACCAAATGTGTGAAGACCCCAATACGGTGCCTAACACATAGTGGTTATATCAGTCAAGATGCAGTCGGCCAGTAGAAAGCAAAAAGCCCAACACACACCAGCTTAAGTAACAAGGGAATTTATTGCTTCGTGTCATTGAAAATCCAGAGGGCAGGCTTCAAGGTTGTTTTAATCTAGCTGACTAATGACATCACCAAGGCCCATCGAGGTGCTGGCTACATTCCAGACCGCCTCCCCTCCCTTCCTGCAAGATGAGAAGCCTCACTGTGCAGGACTACACGCTCTTCGTCAGTGTCAGAAACAGAGAAAGAGGGACTGTCTCTCCCTCCTCCTGGGCTTCCTTCTGCGTGAGCTCTATTTGGTCACGTGCTGTCCTCCCCTGAACCAGTCAGTGACTGTGAGATACCAAGTGTGGATTGGCTCAGGTCTTGGATGAATCCTTGTGGCCAAGAGTATAAAATAACTAATTGTCTAGGACTAGTCAGGGCTCACACTTTGCTCTGAGGGGCAAATAAATCCCTTCCAAACTTCACACCAGGAAGAAGGTGGGATTCGTGTTTATGAGACAACCACAGACCTGCCGTAGCCGGTACCCAATAAATATTGTTATTGTTCTTGTGGACTAGCTCCGTGAAGTAAACGTACTACACACATCAGATGAGAAGCACATTTGGGGATTTGAAAGAGGACAAACTTGAAGCAAAGGCACGTGCAGGCATTTCAGCTGATGAATGAGGTGCAGATGGACAGGTGCTTCTAGTTACAGCTGAGCTCTGGGAACCAGGCAGGGAGGAGGAATAAAACAGAGTGCGACTTTTAAACACCTCAGTCGGCCAGGCGAGGTGGCTCACGCCTATAATCCTAGCACTCTGGGAGGCTGAGGTGGGCATGATCGCTCAAGGTCAGGAAGTCGAAACCAGCCTGAGGAAGAGTGAGACCCTGTCTCTACTAAAAAAAATAGAAATTAATTGGCCAACTAAAAATATATATATAAAAAAAAATTAGCTGGGCATGGTGGCGCCTGCCTATAGTCCCAGCTACTTGGGAGGCTGAGGTAGTAGGATTGCTTGAGCCCAGGAGTTTGAGGTTGCTGTGAGCTAGGCTGACACCACAGCATTCTAGCCCGGGCAACAAAGTGAGACTTTATCTCAAAAAAAACCCACAAAAAACCCACCACTGTCTTGCAGCTCCCACCTGAAGGTGATAACGCTGCCGGTGGGCATGAAAAGAAACCTACTGGCTGTGGATTCTGTATATCTTGCTCAGTGTCTGTGAAGGGCAGTGATCTCTTACAGTTTTACAGACTTTCGAGTTCTGTCCCTCATGTGCCTTTATCTAACGAGCGTTAGCACCCAGCATCCCTCTGGATGTGCATGTGACCCAGACCCCGGGCTACTCTGCCGTTGACATCTTTCACACCTCCCAGGAAGACACAACTTTACCAACTTGGAGCATTTTTATAATCGCTGCTTTAAAGTCTCTGTCAGGTGATTCCAACGTCTGTGCCATCTCAGCATGCAAGTGGAGATTTTCCTAGTTCTGCATGTGGTGAGGAATTTTGTATTGTATTCTGATCATTTTGGACATTATGAGTCTCTACGTCTTGTTTAAATTTCTATGGAAAATGGTGCTTTTCTTTTTTCTTTTTTTTTTTTTTTTCATTTCAGTGGGGAATAGACCCAGTTGTGTTCAGGCTGCAAGTTCTGGCAGGCTTCTGTGGGCTGTGGGTTTGGTGTTAGTTCTACTTTCAAAGTCTTCTCGATGCTATTCAGGTGAGTCCTGCACGTGCACCACCTGGTGGCCAGTCTGGGAGCTGGCGGATGGCTCATCTCACGGGTTACAGTTCAGTCTCAAAGCTTTTGGTAATGCAGATTCATGAACGTGCCACTTGGGAGTGAGCCCAGGGATTCATAAACAATTTTGTTGGGTCACCTTCACAAACACCTTTCTCTCTATAATGTCTCTAGCACTTTCTGGTCTCTGGGCTCTCCTTGTCAGTCCTCCAGCCAGAAAAAAACAAAAGAGAAAATAAGGGATTTCCCTCACTCTTGAGGATTAGGACACTCTTTCCTTGAGCCAGAACCAGAGAGTTTCTCTTGGACCTCTCTCTGTTCATGCAGATGCTCACTTCCAGGTTTCACACTTATCTAGACTGGACAACGCTGAAGCTAAAAATATAGCAAACTCAGGCCAGGTGTGGTGATTCATGCCTGTAATCCCAGCACTTCGGGAGGCCAAGGTGGGAGGATTACTTTAGGCAGGAGGGTTACTTGAGCCCAGAGTTTGAGGTTGCAGTGAGCTGTGAAGATACCACTGCACTCCTTACCCTATCTCCCATCCTCCAAACCCACTCTTCCCGTCGGATGTCTCATTTTATTTCATTGCCTTCTCAACCTTTAGGAACCAACAGAGGCTGGGTGTGATGGCTCACACCTGTAGTACCAGCACTTTGCGAGGCCAAGGTGGGAGGAGCACTTGAGGGCAGGAGTTTCAGACCAGCCTGGGCAACATAGCAAGACCCTGTCCCTAAAAAAAGTAAATTTTTTAATAAGAACCACTGGAGGCTGAGCATGGTGGCTCATGCCTATAATCCTAGCACTATGGGAGGCCGAGGCGGGAGATCGTTTGATCTCAGGAGTTTGAGACCAGCCAGAGAAAGAGAGAGAGAGAGACCCTGTCTCTACTAAAAGTAGAAAGAAATTAGCTGGACAACTAAAAATATATAGAAAAAATTAGCCAGGAATGGTGGCGCATGCCTGTAGTCCCAGCTACTTGGGAGACTGAGGCAGGAGGATCACAAGAGTCCAGGAGTTTGAGGTTGCTGTGAGCTAGGCTGATGCCATAGCCTGGGCAGCAGAGTGAGACTCTGTCTCAAAAAAAAAAACAAAGAACCAGTGGAAATGTTAACCATTCACCAATGCCTCTAAGCTGATGTCATTGCTGGAGATCGTGTTTTCCAGCATTGGCTGTAAGTGCATTATCATGGTCACAAAACTCCACTAAAATTATGTTTGTGTAACCATCTTTCCCACTAGACTGGGAGCACCTTGAGGGTGGGAACTTGTTAATATTTGTCTTTCTGACTCGGAGCAGACCCTCAATGGACTTCAAACAAATAAATGACTGTATAGCAGATGGAGGCCAAGGAAGCAGCTTTGTGAGATTAGAGAAGTAAAAAGAAAGAGGAGGAAATGTAGGTATTAAAAAACTGCAAGAATGTTTGCAAAATGGAATGAGATCGCCCAAGTTTCTAAGCTAAAACAAAGCAGTCGTTTCTGGTTTAGGTCAAGGTATTGATACTATTTTGAAACCAGTCTGGATGTTTTCTTATCTGAAGGAAAAGGAGATGCCAGGGAAATACAATGAGCTTGTAAAACAGGTATAAGCCAAAACTCTAGGGAACTGAGGAAACGCCTCTGACCTGGGAAATAGCATCACTTGCCAAACTTGAATTCAATTCCCAGCTTACCACTTGCTGCTGGGGGAACTTGGGCAAGTTAATTTACCTCTTTGCATCTCGATTTTCTCATCCGTATAATGGACACAATGTCTCCTACCTCATAGGATTGTGTTGAGGATTGAATGAGTTAATTCACATTTCTGGCATGTAGCTAAGGGACCAATAAATAGTAAGTGTTATTTGTATTTTCTTGTGACTTAGGGAATGAGTTGGCAGAAGTAGATGAAAAGAGGCATGTGTATATGTCAGTTGGGATTTTTTTTTTTAAATTGTCTCCAGCTCCTTAGAGGAGAAAGCCTTTGGATTCCCAAGTCCTGAAGTCCAGGGATGGGCTGACAGGCCAGCCTTCTTCCTCTGGCTTTTGGCCATGGTTCTTGGTCCAGTGAGACGGTTCCCCCACTTGGAGCGCCACGGAGCTGACAAGGAGCCAGCGTCACTCCTCCACGCAGGGAGGTGCTTCATTTCTCATCTAAGTGTCCTTGACTCCTAAAATAATAGGGCAATATTTTGACATGCTTATACCTGGACAGGCCCTATTTGCCAAGGACATTCTCAAAATATACTGTTGGCATTAACAAAAAATAAAAGAACAACAAAAAAACCCAACTCCTGCTGATTTTAAAGATCTCTGGAAGTGCTACCTTCTAAATTTATGTCAACAGAAATAGCCAGACCTTGAGATGTCTATTCAAGGTATATGAGGGCACAGGGGTACCTGCCTGTAGTCCCAGCTACTCGGTAGACTGAAGCAGGAGGATCACTTGGGCCCGGGAGTTTGAGGCCAGCCTAGCAACATGGAGAGATCTCTGTCTCTAGAAAAGAAAAAAAAAACAACAACCAAAAAACAAGAAAGTATAGAGAACATTCAGTCATAAAAATCTCTAGCATATATTTTTGGTATATGGATTGATTATATTATTATTTTTGTTCCTTCTACTACTTGTATTTTTTTTTATTAATAGTGTCCACTGTTCACCACTTGTGGTTATTGTGTTCCGTGATAACTGTCAAAAATGCTGAGTAGCTGAATAAAACAAAGCAAAGCAATCAGCGTCCCTGAACATGGTCTCATTGTATCTGTCTGTCCGTAATCTCAGTCTTACTGGGCACGTGAAAGGAATCTCCTCTTGCCAGCACTGTGTATGGAAAACAACTCAGTGTCAATTGGAGAGGGAGGAAGGGTGGAAGGAAAGAAAGAAAAATCAGCATTGACTGAGACCCTACCATATGCAAGGCATGTTCTACATCTTCTTATTTAATCCTTGAAAAAAGTTTCATTATTCCCATTCTTAAAGGTAAGTGGAGACTCAGGTAGATTAAATGACTTGCCCACGTTCCAACAGGCTACAGAGCTGAGATTTGCATCTAAACCACCCCACCCTAAACCAACATTGAGTCCAGTCCCAGGCAGCAACAGTGTTCAGCAGAAGCACACAGCGACTTCATTTTCACATTCTTCTCATTTCCCCCTCTCCAGCCTTCTCTACTCCCATCCTCCCTGCCCCTTTCCTTCTTCTGCAAGCTTCTCTGTCCACTGTGTGCTGATTCCCCAGCTACCAGGCAGCGGTATGTCCTTAGGAAGGAATGAAGGGCAGGCTTGGTAACACATTTTGTCAACGCCACTTGCACGTACATGGAAGCGTGTGTGTGTGTGCCCCCGGCAGGGCGGAAGGGAGGCACACGTAGGTATCAAATAAGCAAGGCAGTCACGAGTTATGTCTCCATGCCAGGGATGTTTGTAGACAGACAGACATGCAGACAATCAAGGCACGGATTAGCTGGACCTGCCTGCGTAGTAATGTAAAGCTCTCAGCTTCCACGGCCGGCCCGCGTGGGGAAGCATGCCTCCAGCACGTGGCGAGCTTTAGCAGCAAGCTTGCAGCCAGAGGTGCGGGTCCCCATCGGAGGCGTGGGGAACATGCGGTTGATACCAGAGCGCCCGCCCACTCTCGGATCCACGGGACTCGGCCCATTTTCTCTCCCTTTGCCAGGACCATCTCCTGACAAGCTTCTCTGCATTGAAGAAAAATAAAATCCCAACCCATGGGGCTCTGAGAATTGTAACTATTTGATAGAATTTTCGACAAATTGGGCTGTGCCCGGAGGCTCACGTCTGTAATCCTGGCACTCTGGGAGGCCGAGGTGGGCGGATTGCTCGAGGTCAGGAGTCTGAAACCAGCCTGAGCAAAAGCGAGACTCCCGTCTCTAATAAAAATAGAAAGAAATTAATTGGCCAACTAAAAATACATAGGAAAAAAAATGAGCTGGGCATGGTGGCGCATGCCTGTAGTCCCAGCTACTCGGGAGGCTGAGGCAGCAGGATTGCTTGAGCCCAGGAGTTTGAGGTTGCTGTGAGCTAGGCTGATGCCATGGCACTCTAGCTTAGGCAACAGAGTGAGACTCTGTCTCACAAAAAAAAAAAAAAAAAAAAAAGAATTTTTGACAAATCAAACAGTAGCAAAGAGCTTTAGATGGGGGACACGGAGGCTGGATTCTCACCCCCCAAAGTTGCCTTGGACAAGCCACACTGTCTCCCTCAAGAGGAGAAAATAGATATTGTTTTATTTGCTGTTGCTTTTTATTTCTAAAAAAATTTTCCAAAAATTTTATTAAGTTTTTTCAATTTTAATTTAATTTTTTTTTAGACAGTCTTGCTCCATTGCCCAGGATGGAGTACTGTGGCATCAGCCTAGCTCACAGCAACCTCAAACTCCTGGGCTCAAGCAATCCTCCTGCCTTAGCCTCCCGAGTAGCTGTGGCTACAGGTGCCACCATACCCAGCTAATTTTTTTCTATTTTTAGTTGTCCAGCTAATTTCTTTCTAATTTTAGTAGAGATGGGTCTCGTTCTTGCTCAGGCTGGTCTCGAACTCTCGACCTCAAGCAATCCTCCCGCCTCAGCTTCCCAGAGTGCTAGTATTACAGGCACTTCAACATAGGAATTTTGGTGGGACACATTTGGTCCATAACACATAGCAAGGGTCTCTGAGAGCTCTGGCCATAGAAATATCATGCAAGTTACCTATTTAATTAAAATTTTTCCAGCAGCCACATTTTAAAAAGTAAGAAAGCAGCAGGAAAAATTAATTTTAATAATCTATTTTGTTTTACCCAATCTACCTAAAATGTTATCATTTCAGCATATAATTGGTATGAAAGTTATTGAGCTATTTTACATTCTTTTTTTATACTGAGCCTTTGAAATCTGGGGTGGGTTTTACACATAGAGTACATCTCAATTTGGACTAGCCACATGTCCATGCTCACTGGCCACATGTGGCCGGTGGCTACCGTATCAGCACAGGTCTAGAGTGTATCTCTTTCTACCTCGAGATGCACCTGGTGTGGGGCCTAGGAGGAGATATACACACCTGAGGTAGATTCTAAGAAAGGATATTTGTCGATGACAAAAGACCCACTTTCACCCACTTCACACAGTGGTCACAAATCTACCCCTGTTCACTCCTGACCTCCTCTCCTACTTACTTTCCGTCTTGTCCACCCCACACTGGGCTGCTCCAGACACACCAGGCCAGCGCTGCTTCAAGGCCTTCGTCTTTGCTGTTTCTTTCACCCAGAATTCTCTCCCCCCAGAGACTTGTGCAAGTGGCTTGCCCGTGTGCTTCAGGTCTTTACTCATACAGGAAAGAGGCCCTCCCTGGGCACCCTCGCTTAAATTGCAACCACACCCTCCCACTTTCTATTTCATTCCTTGCTTTAATTTTCGTCTCAGAACTTATCACTAGCTAACATGCTATGTATTTTACTAATTTATCTTGTTTGTCATCTGTATGTCCTGGTAGAATATACGTTGTATGAGGGCAGGGATTTCTGTCTGTCCTGGTCATGGCTGTGTCAGGTGCTCTACAAATGCTCCTGACTGAATGGGTATCAGAACAATGTCATGGGTCAAAAAACAGCTGGAGTTTGGGTCTTCTGCTGTGGCACCTGCCACTATGTCTGGGGAAGGGGTGTGTTATCAGGCGAAGAGAGGATGTCGTGGTCTCAGTGCTCATGGGAGCCTGCACTGAAGGCAATGTTTGGAGAATGAAGAAGAACAGAAGTGACATCTACAAACAGGACACTGGGAAAGATTCCAAAATTTTAAAAAAAGAAAGTGATAAGTTGGAAAGGACCAACCTATAAACCCTTTAGCAAATGTATTGAGTAAAATACTTACTGATCTCAAGAGCCAACTTCAAAGATGCTGCTGAAATTATCTTCCTCAACTATTGCATTCACTTCCCGACAGTTCTCTAAGTTTTTCACCTAGAACAGTGTCTTGTTAAATTTTATGTGCCAACTTGCCTAGGCTCTGGTGTCCAGTTGTTTGGTAGAACACCAGTCTAGATGTTGCTGTGAAGATTTTTTTAAAAAAGATATGGCTGGGCGCGGTGGCTCATGCCTTTAATCCTAGCACTCTGGGAGGCCGATGTGGGTGGATTGCTTGAGGTCAGGAGTTTGAAACCAGCCTGAGCAAGAGCAAGACCCCGTCTCTACTATAAATAGAAAGAAATTAATTGGCCAACTAATATATACAGAAAAAATTAGCCGGGCATGGTGGCGCATGCCTGTAGTCCCAGCTACTCAGGAGGCTGAGGCAGCAGGATTGCTTGAGCCCAGGAGTTTGAGGTTGCTGTGAGCTAGGCTGACCCCACAGCACTCACTCTAGCCTGGGCAACAAAGCAAGACTCTGTCTCAAAAAAACAACACAAAAGAATAGAATAAAGCTATGATTAACATTTAAATCAGCAGATTTTGAATAAAGTAGATTACCCACCACCATGTGGGTGAGCTTCATCCAGTCTGTTGAAGGCCTTAAAAGATTGAGTTCTTCAGAAGAAGAAAGGATTCTGTCTCCAGTCTGCCTTTGGACTCAAGACTGCACCATCAACCCTTGCTGGGGTCTCCAGCCTGCCCGCTAGTCCTGCAGATTTTAGACTTGCCAGCCTCCACAATCCTGTGAGCCAATTCCTTAAAATAGATCTCTCTGTAGATGAATACACACATCCTATTGGTTCTGTTTCTCAGGAGAACCCCGGCTAATACAAAAGGTGCTTCTCAAATGTTAATGTAAACATGCAGCACCTGGGGATTTTCTTAAATTGCAAGCTCTGATTCGGGTGTTCTGGTGTAAAACCTGAGATTCTGCATTTCTAGGTTCCCAGAGGATGCTGACGCTTGTGGGTCTATGGTACTTTGAGTAGCAAGCGCATCTTCCCCGTGGTCTCAGAGCATTTGGGCTTCCTGAAAGAAGAGCCAAGACCTCCAGGAATCTTCTGAAATGTAATGAATCCATAGTTCCTTCCTTTACAGCAGGGGTCAGCATACATTTTCTGTAAAGGGCTGAATAGTAAACATTTGAGGCTCATAGGTCGTATGGGGCTTTTTTTGAAACTACCAATCCTGCCATTGTAGCATGAAAGCAATCTCAGATGACACATACACTAATGCGAGGGGCTGTGTAATAATAAAACTGTATTTATATAAACAAGTTGTGAGCTGGATTTGGCCTATGGGCCACAGTTTGCCAACCCTGGTTATAGAATCACTTGACAGCGAGGTTCCTCAGGAAAGATTCTTATTCCTTTTTGCAGCTTCAGGACCTCATGCATACAAGGCATTTAATAGATGATTAATGAAGAAAATGCATATATTGAATGAGGTCATTAAGATTTGGCTGCCCATAGTCTGCAAAATGCAGAATCTCAGTTACCAAGTAACTATCTTTTATTGTCTTTTCACTTTCCGGTTCAGATAGTGAAATAAGAATGTGTCATAATTTTTGTATGAACGAACTCTCTGGCACCTGCTTGCTACCTTCTGGTGCCCTATTCTGCAGGCCACAGATGTATAGATAGAATTCATAAGAAAATTTAGAGTATGATATGGAAATGTGTAATAAGAATATCATGGCCTGAAAATGAAAAGATAGTGCAAGTATAGCTAAAGCTTGCATTCTTAAATTTATTGTGAAATATCTTGCACATATAAAAAGCATAACATAATATATTAATACATGATATAAAAATTGGCACGTGCCTATCATCCCAGCTATTCCAGAGACTGAGGTGTGAGGATAGCTTGAGTGCAGGAGTTCGAGGCAAGCCTAGGCAACATAACAAGACCCTATCTCAAAAAATAAAAAGTGAGGCCGGGCGTGGTAGCTCACACCTGTAATCCTAGCACTCTAGGAGGCTGAGGCGGGAGGATCACTCGAGGTCAGGAGTTTGAAACCAGCCTGAGCAAGAGCGAGACCCCGTCTCTACTATAAATAGAAAGAAATTAATTGGCCAACTAAAAATATATATATAAAAAAATAGCCGGGCATGGTGGCACATGCCTATAATCCCAGCTACTCGGGAGGCTGAGGCAGAAGGATCGCTCGAACCCAGGAATTTGAGGTTGCTGTGAGCTAAGCTGATGCCACGGCACTCTAGCCCAGGTAACAGAGTGATACTCTGTCTCAAAAAAAATAAATTAAATAAAAAGCTAATATGATGACCACCAGTGCAAGTGATTTTATATGCTAAAAATCATTTCAAATAAAATGTGTTTCATTTTATATATAACACATAATTATTTTAGAAAATGGAATTTAAAGAATCTGTATAGTCCCACATGCCAAGAATCAGTGAAAAGGCTGTGAAAATTGAAGTTTGGAGTGAGATTTGGAGGCACCGTATGTTGGCCTGATTGGAAGGAAGACGGTAGTATGAGGTTGTTGAGGCAGGAAGCTCAGAGATTGTATCACCTGGGCTCACCTCCTTGGGATCAGCTACTACAGGTTGGGTCATGCCCCTCACTATCCCTCTTACTACTTCAAGCTCTAAGCTCAAAGGAGATTTGGGGAGGGGGAAGGGAGGAGTGAGAGCAGGCCCATGGCTCTTAATGCTGTCTTTTTGGATGGCGAGTTCTTAATGCCAGAGTCAGTTACAGTAGGCTACATGCCGGCCTCAGGACTAAGGCTTCACTTATAGAAGAGCAAATTTAACTTTTACACTTAGCTAAATTGAAACATTATTTCCCATAAGCAAAATAAGTTTGGTCACTATGGTTGCGCCCATATTTGCATATAAAATTGGCTCCGTTTCTATCCAAATAGTCCCTTTCCACATATTGGGTGATGATGGCAAAGACCTGTGAGTAAATGATTATAAAGTACTTGGCTAATAAAGATGAGAGCTAAATAACCCCTTGATAAGGCCGGGCCATGGCAGGCATTGATAACCCTGGTCTCGCTGGCCCTCGAGCTCTTTGTGAGGTGTGGCCTCCGCAGGCACCACGTGATACCCGTTGCCTCTCTGTCCCCAGCACTTCCTGTTGATCGGTGCACCCTGGCCGCTGAGCTCTGTGCGAACTGCAGAAAGTGTACGGTCCCTGCCTCCCATCTTAAGACTGATCTCACTGTAATGGGGTGACCTAGCTGGTGGTCAGTTTTTATTAGCTTTTCACATATGCCTAAGGCAGTTTGATATTATAGGAAAACATAATTTTAAATGTTTTAAAACACTACTAAACAGATACTTCCATGCCTGTGTTCATAGCTGCATTATGCAAAATAGCCAAAAGGTGGAAGCAATCCAAGTGTCCATCAACAGATGAATGGATAAACAAGATATGATCCATACTCACAGTGGAGTATTAGCCTAGTATTAGTATTAGTGGAAAACATTTTGCTAAGTGAAATAAGCCAGACACAGAAGGACAAATGCTGTATGATTCCACTTACATGAGGTACCTAGAGTAATCACATTCATAGAGACAGAAGTAGAATGGTGGTTGCCAGGGCTTGGGGGAGGGAGGAATGGGGAGCTAGTGTGTCATGGATACAGAATTCCAGTTTGGGAAGATAAAAATGTTCTAAAGATGGATAGTGGTGATGGTTGCACAACATTGTAACTGTACTTGTTGCCACTTAATGTATACCTAAAAAAGGTTAAAATGGTAAATTAGGCTGGGTGTGGTGGCTCACGCCTGTAATCCCTGCACTTTGGGAGGCCGAGGCAGGAGGATTGCTTGAGGTCAGTCTCAGGTCCAACCTCTTGGTGGCCTGTTGTCCTGGTTCTTTGGCTCCTTGCTTGGAAAATTCACAAGCAGGGCTGGGGTGACGGAGTGACCACAGAAAGGAAACAATTCCACACAAACAGCTTTTATTGCAGAAAAGAAGGGAGCTATACAGAGTGAGAATACTCCCAGGTGGTTTCCTTTTATTGGCCTGGTCTAGGGGAGGGGTTATGGGAGATATGGGATGTTACCCTAAGATAGATACACATGATTGACAGGTGTTGTTTTAATGAACAGGTGTGTGTGCCTCAAAACCTCAAGTTCCTGATGTTTGTGGTTGTTAGCTGTGTTTTCCTGCAGTCCCTTCCCTGGCTTCTCTGTCCCTAGGAACCGCCCTCTTGGCCTGTAACTGCCACCTGCAGATTTGGTCCCTGCCTAACAGTAAGGAGTTCAAGACCACCCTGGGCAATATAGCAAGACCCTATCTCTACAAAAAATAGAAAAATTAACCAGGTGTGGTGGTGCATGCCTATAGTCCCAGCTACTCAGGAGGCTGAGGCAGGAGGATCCCTGGAGCCCAGGAGTTCAAGGCTGCACTGAGCTATGATCACACCACTGCACTCCGGCCTGGGTGACAGAGCGAGGCCTTGTCTTTGTTAAAAAAGAAAGCAAGAAAGAAACCTCTGGAAATTCAAATTCAACTGTTCCTAATAACTAGAGCTGCAGTTATTGCTTCAGTTGCCAAATGGGTAGAAATCTGAACTTGCGGTTCTGCTCTCACCGGAAGCAACACCAAACACGTAGGTGCTGAGAGCTCCTGGCAGGGCGCTGTGGAAAGCCCAGGAAAGCACCTGGCACAGGGACGGGGATGTGCCGCTGTGTGGAGGGGGCAGGAAAGGGGAAGAAGCTGACATGCTGGGCTAACTTTCCAGCTTCCCACAGGCCCCTGGTGTCTCTGGCCACCTAGGACTGCATGCTAGACCTTTGCTGAACTGCCTCAATCCAAACCAACCTGCTAGCATTTTGTCTGTCCCTCTGGTCCTGTCTGTTGGCAGGTAAAAATAAATTGTGTTTAAAAATGTTTCCCTCCTGGCCGGGCGCGGTGGCTCAAGCCTGTAATCCTAGCTCTCTGGGAGGCCGAGGTGGGTGGATCGTTTGAGCTCAGGAGTTCGAGACCAGCCTGAGCAAGAGCGAGACCCCATCTCTACCATAAATAGAAAGAAATTAATTGGCCAACTAAAATATATATAGAAAAAATTAGCTGGGCATGGTGGTGCATGCCTGTAGTCCCAGCTACTCGGGAGGCTGAGGCAGCAGGATTGCTTGAGCCCAGGAGTTTGAGGTTGCTGTGAGCTAGGCTGACGCCACGGCACTCACTCTAGCCTGGGCAACAGAGTGAGACTGTG
>VSMD01067122.1:0-12134 GCA_008750895.1 Mirza zaza
AGGGATAATAGTACAACTAAAAATAAATCAAGGCCGGGCGTGGTGGCTCACGCCTGTAATCCTAGCTCTCTGGGAGGCCGAGGTGGGCGGATCGTTTGAGCTCAGGAGTTCGAGACTAGCCTGAGCAAGAGCGAGACCCCATCTCTACTATAAATAGAAAGAAATTAATTGGCCAACTAATATATATAGAAAAAAATTAGCCGGGCATGGTGGTGCATGCCTGTAGTCCCAGCTACTTGGGAGGCTGAGGCAGCAGGATTGCTTGAGCCCAGGAGTTTGAGGTTGCTGTGAGCTAGGCTGACGCCACGGCACTCACTCTAGCCTGGGCAATAAAGTGAGACTCTGTCTCAAAAAAAATAAAAATAAAAATAAAAAAATAAAATAAATCAAATTATAAAACATTGGAAGGAAGAAAGGGTGAGAGTACAGAGGCAGATGAATAAAGTTTTCATATTTCATAAAATGGAATAAATGGATAATCTCTTAAATTAATAAATCAAGGAAAAGAGTTATAAGCATATAACAAAGTTATAGAGTAACCACCAGAAGATCTAAAATCAAACAAGCTTTCTCCAGAGTCTGGGAATGGAGGCAAAAGAGGTTTTCTCTGGAGTGCTGGACTGTAGCTAGCAGGGAGCAGAGCAGAAGATTTTTGCTTTTCATCATAAGCTCTCCTATATTATTTGATTTTTTACGATATGAATATTTTGCTATAATATTTTATAGCTCTGAATCAAAGTTCAACTCTCCTGAAAAAACTATCAATTAGACCTCTTCGTTTGCCATTCCACTGCTATGTACTCTTTTATATTTAAGGATACTATGACATCTTGAACTTTTTCATCTCCTATAATTATTCCCATTTAATTTCTTAAAACTAAGTTCTACTACTCTAAGTTCCTTGAAGTCAGGGATCAGAACTTCTTTAAATGAAATTATCAGTATTTGATACAGAGTACAATATATTTTTAGTTTGGCTAATATATGGAAGGAAGGAAGGAAGGAAGGAAGGAAGGAAGGAAGGAAGGAAGGAAGGAAGGAAGGAAGGAAGGAAGGAAGGAAAGAAGGAAAAACCTGACATTAGAATTTCTTATCTAATACTTGATTTTCTTTAGTCCATAATCTAACATTCTGTCTTCATCTTTCATGCCAATGTTTTATTCTTCTTTTCAGTTTTTACAGTTTTTACCTTTTTCTGAAATTATTTTTTGAGTGCCAAGATATTCCAATAAATATCTGTCCAATCCTATCACTTAATAAACGAAAGAGAGGATGCACCTGTTCTTTGACTCATAGTCTTAGTCTAATCTCAAGAGGGTGAAAATAGAAAACAGAAGCTATGGAATATTGTCTCTTTCAGGTACCTCAAACCTTATCAGCTGCCCTTTTTCAGGCAAGGCTTACACTTGCTTCCTTTTCTGTCTAGATTGCATGCTTACAAACTAGGATAAGAAACAAAGGAATTTTATCTGTAGCTCTGAGAACTTTTACTTTGCTGGGTTTTTCCCCTTCCTCGAATGCCAAAGAATTGACTCCATCCCAATCCCATCACTGTTTATACAGCAACTCCTAATGACTTTATGATAATGACATTGATCTAAAGGGCATAAAAAGAGCAACATAGCTTTTAATTGTAGTGTTCTCCTTAGGGGCACAAAATCTAAAGGGGTCTCTCAAGATAAATTAAAATTATTGATAGTTGGCTAGCACTTAGGTAACTTAGAAACAAGCACAGAAACAAATATGCCAAATGTTGCTATTTCTGTGTAATGAATTCCATAATTAGCTGCTTCAGAAAGGCAGACACCTATGTAATAAAATAGTACACAAAAAAATCAATGCAGACCTACGATTTGATCCAGTAATCCCACTACTAGGTAATTACCCAAAGGAAAAAAAGACATTTTATAAAAAAGACACTTGGATTCGAATGTTTATAGCAGCACAATTCACAATTGCAAAAGTGTGCAATCAACCCAAGTGCCCATCAATACATAAGTGAATTAATAAAGTGTGGTATACGTATGTCATGGAGTACTACTCAGCCATAAAAAAATGGTGAACTAATATCTTTTGTAACAACCTGGATGGAACTGGAGACTATTCTTCTAAGTGAAGCATTGCATGAATGGAAAAACAAACACCACATCTATTCAATGCTAAATTGGAACTAATCAATCAACACTTATGTGCACATACAGAAGTAAAACTCGATGGAAATCAAGCAGGTGGGTAGGAGACAGAGGGGATGGGTAAATTCACACTTAACAGGTACAATGCACACTATCTGTGTGATGGGCACACTTTTAACTTTGACTCAAACCATACAAAAGCAAATTATGTAACCAAAATGTTTGTACACCTGTAATATTCTGAAATTAAAAAAAAGAAAGAAAATCAACGTAGTGACTTCCATCCTTTGAGACTTATTAACTATATGGTAGTCTTCAGTCCAATCAAACACCGCACATAGCAGTCCTGTGGTCAAGCTTATGAAAGAACCTCCCAAATATTAAAAACTGCATTATGCTTGGAAGTTATGCTTTGAGGGGGGGAAAGGTGAATAAGAGTGGTCACTAGCCGATGACTAACTGATTCTGGGACACAAAAGGCTGACTCCTATGCCTTCAGGGGAAGCATCTCTGGAGCATTCATTCCCAGGACCTCCTGAGGATCAGACAAAACTAGACTTTAGCTCAGCACTGTCCAGTAGAAAAACTAATGCAAACCATATATACAAATTTAAATTTAAATATTTTGGTAGCCACATTTTAAAAAGCATTAAGATTTACAAAAAAAATTAAGTAAATAGAAAAAAATAAAACATTAAAATGTAAAAAACTAGGTACAATTGGTTTTAAAACTATATTTTATTTAATCTATCAGAAATGTATAGTTTTAACATGCAATCAATACAAAATTATTGGACATTTTTAAATTTTCTTATACTAAGTCTTTGAAATCCATTATATATTTTACTCTTATAAAACATTTGAATTCAGACATTAAATGTTAGTGAGAAATACTTGATCTATATTTAGATATCATAAAATTTAGAGTAGAAAAAGTCTATTCACATACCCATACATTAAAGTTATGCAATAACTGAATCAAGTATTGGTTTTTAAATTTTAAGTTACAATTATATAAAATTAAAAATTCAGATCTTCAGCCATACTATGCACATTTCAAGTGCTTAGTAGCCACAAGTAGTAGGTATTTGCCATATTGTACGGTACAGCTTTAGCTCAACTTCGCTCAGCTTCTTTCTTGCCCTATCCAACTTCCCTCACCCTTTCACAGATTTCACTTCACAGGGCTTCCTCAGTAAATCACTTGCATAAGACTCCCATCTTGGCTTCTGCTTCTCAGGAAGCCCAACCTACATAGACTGTAATTGACTATAATCCCCCCTTGGAGATTTGCAATACAATTTAGCATTTTAAAAGTACTGACTGAGAATATTCTTTTAAGACGTGGTTAAGAGCCCATGCTTAAAAATTTTAATCAAGAGTTTTATGAATTTATGTGATGCTTTTTCTCACAGAAGAGTTCTTATCTCCAGGAACACTTATTTTCTAAGGATCACAATTTGAGGCTGTACTAGAGCATAATTCTTATGCAATTTCAAAAATACTTAGAGTGAGCAGACAAACATATATTAAATGACAGCAAAACCAAAGGAGAATACAGATGTATAATTACCAGTCAATAAATATTTCTTTAGTATAGCATCATGAAAGGCAGTCCCAACTCTACCAATAACTAACTAGGTGACTCTAGGTAAGTCATTTTCTTCTTTCTAGACTTAAATCTCCTCAACTATAGAATAGAGAGAATAACAATACTGGTTTATAGTGAGAATTAATGTCTATGTCCACCACTGTGATCAATGCTTTATGTGCATTATCTCATTAAGACACATAAATACTAATTAATATTATTGTAGTTGTTATCATCATTAATATTAGAAAGGCACTATGGAGATGTAACCTGTCTATCTTCTACATATTAATGCAAGATAAATCTTCCTAAAGCAGGGACCTACTCCTGTTAGTTTGACTAAAATATCTCCTAAGGATGCCTCAGCATCTGTATCTTGCCATTCAAGGACTCCAAGATCTATTCCAAATCTATCATTCCAAGTTTATTTCCCACTTAGCTTTCCATCTATCCAGTGCAATGATCACGCTTTGAGGAGTTCCAACATTGGATGACCAGTTAGAAAATGAACCAAAAAGGAGATTGAGAAAAAGTAGCCAAAAAGATAAAGAAGAAACCAGTACTCTATGGTGCTCCATTAGTCAAGAAAACAAGAGTATTCTGGAAAAGAGAAAATAATCAACTGTGCCAAATGTGCTGAGAATTCAAGTCAGATAATGCTAGACATAGAAAAGTTT
Organism: Mirza zaza; assembly: GCA_008750895.1. Taxonomy (NCBI): domain Eukaryota; kingdom Metazoa; phylum Chordata; class Mammalia; order Primates; family Cheirogaleidae; genus Mirza; species Mirza zaza. Next base: position 4,401 of record VSMD01067122.1, read on the forward strand.
GTAAAGGGTTTGTGAAAGAAGATGGCGAGTTCAGTATATACACTATGAGTGTGTAAGGTAATACCAAAACAACCAAGTGGAACCATAGAGTAAATGGTTAGAGCAGTAGTGTTGTCCGCAGCATGCATCATTGCTTACTAGGGAAGATGTGAGTAGAGTTTCAACTAGTATGTTGAGCACCAAACATTCCCAAGAATGACTATTATTTGTGAAAATGAATTCAACATGATTATCTATGTGCTAATGTAGTTCAAGAAAATTTAGAAAAATGATTGAGAGGCACTCAGAATTTGGAAGTGGAGCTTTATATGAGAACTAAAAATTGTCAATATGTCAATTAAAATTCAAATCATGAGAATGAAAAAGCTCCCCAAGAAAAGAAGAGAAGAGGGAACAGACAGGACCAAGACTAAGGCTTAAGAAAAATCATAGTTAGGAGACAAGAGGCAGAGATCAATGAGGAAAGAGAAGAAGGATGTGGAAAAGTCATAGGAGAATTTAGAGTATCCTATCCTCAAATAGAAGAAGAAAAAGTTTCAAGGTGAGCAAATAAATGCCAAATGCAGCACAAGATTTGAAGAGAATTAAAATTGTGCAAAAGTATTAATAATTGAATTAAACAATAAATAGGCCAAGCAGTAGAATAGATAAGGTAAAACAGGATTCAAAGTTTGAGAAGAGAGTAGACTAAAAGAAAATGGAATTTTAATTGAATATTTGCCAGTTATCAAGTAGGGGCAAGCTAATATGTATGAATAAAGAATCAATGAAAAGGAAGATGAATCAACATGCTAGAGAAAGAGAAGATAATTCTAGAATAAAAATTTCTCAAGAGAGGGAAAAGATGAGCTAGGATCCAAGTAATGATTAAAAAGATTAGTTTTAAAGAGTGAAAAGGAACACCACTTCCTTTGAAACTGAAGAAAGAGATGAGAAGAAAGAGTCGAGGATGCAAATTCTTAATATTTTTTTCCTGACCGAGATACTGCCAACAGTTTAGTGTACTCTCGAATGCTAGAATCTGCAACACAACAATAATGTTCAGACTCATCTTCCTTGAGCATAAACATTAGATCACTTGTCAGCAGTACACTACTCTGTTACCTTTGCACACATTTATGAAATGACTTCAGATTGGACCATCTCCAATAGCTGTAGAGGAGAGCAGAGCCATGGCTAGTATTAATATATGAATCACATCTTTGATTTCAGACTCTTCCCCTGCTGAGATCGCGGGTCACATTTTAGTTTCTAGGACTCATCACTTAGAAGTCAGTCTGTTAACATGCATTAAATCTTTGCTCCAGTCTTTGAATTATATTTCAAAGAAAATGGTACATGGCTTACAGAATTTCTCATACTTTCAAAATCAGCATTAAAATTATTTCTCAAATCAGCCTGTCTATATGTCCAGCATATCAAGTGACTAAAATTGGGATGGCTACACACATACATTAAGTACTTCCCAATCACCCACACACCTCATAATGGGTGCTAAAAATATTGAATGCACTATAAGAAAAGTCTGCTGCAGATTTTTCAGATGAACACTAAGGGATACCATGTTGAGTGTTTTCCAACAATTAGCAGTTTACAAGCAATGTAGCTAATTAGCTCATCAGTCTTCAATAGAAATGTTTCTGTAAACATTCCGCCAGCTACAGGACACCATGCATGCATGTTAAAATGTGTTAGAACAAGAGTTCGTCATTCCCTTTCAAATGAAGAATGAACTCCATCTTCTGAAGCACATTGAACCTAGTTGAAAAGACTGTTGTATTTATAACGTAATGCTCATCTAAGAACACTCTTGAAATATAGTAACAGTTAGATGCACATAACATCAACATAGCAAGACATGGAAGTAATGAGGGCAGCAGCTGGTACCTTTGAAACTATATATAGTCCACACTTGGCACTGTTCTAAAAAATAAATAAATAAATAAAAATTAAAAAAAAAAAAAAGAAACCATATATACGCTGTGGGTAACTGGTAGTAAATACCAAACATTTCATTTAAGTCTTAACTGCAATGTTTTTGAACAGACAGGATGGAGCTGATCTGTTACTTAGGGAGAGATAACTAAAATTGAACTGCTATTTTCTTTTATAAATAAATATTGAGTACAGCTGAGTTTCATAAGCCCTTTCAATACAAGTAAGGTGACCCAAAATAGATACCAGTAATTTAAAAAAAAAAAAAAAAAAAAAAAAAACTCTAGTTCCCTGGTATACAATTTAGTTCCTTTTACAAAGAAAAAAAAAGGACATAGAATAATCAGGGAGACAATAGGTACATTTTAAAGGTTCAATATTGGAAATTCTATAATGGCACTTATTGTTTAAGTATCCAAGAATACTGATAGGAAGATTAATTACACTTCCAGGATACCATTTTCCAGGAATAATCGTTTCTAGAAGTAATCGTTTTCTCTGACTAATATGGATGATGGCAAGTCTCGATTCCTAATTCCTGCTGGAAAAAAGCCTGTAAACCTGTGGTCTTGCAAATCATTGAGATGAAGAACTATGAGAATGTAGAAAGAGGGATAAATAGAAAATATACCCCGAATACATATATTATACACATGAGGAATGTGCATGTTTTTTAATATAGACATTTACTTCACACCAGAGGGAGTCAATCCCCTAGTTTCTAGCTATATCACCTACCTGTCAGAAATACGCATGAGCCATGTAAAATGGGACAAGTAGTCTGCTGCTGTAGGCCTAAGCTTTACAAATGTGCAGTTGGGAAGCTTCTGCATTAGTATACTAGATAGCATAGCATGTCTTTTAGTATAAAATACCATAGCCCCATATTTGGAAAGGAGAGCTATAGTTAGCCTCTGATGGACTCAAAAGCTCCTCATTAATCTTCCTAGCCTTCCAACTGGCTCATGACAGCCTTGGTGAATGTTCACAATTAAAAATAGATGAGAAGTATTTTAGCAGTAGCAAGCTTCCAACAAATTTGCAAGTCCTCTCCCACCTGACATACATGAACATAAACCCTACAGTACCTGTGTCCACTTGCTAGCTCTGGTAGGCATAACTGCCAAAGCTATTGATGCTAGACTGTACATTCTAGCTTTAGATAATTCACAACAAAATATACAGGGTTTGATTAATGCTGTGCTCCACCTATGTAGGCATCTTGGCTTTCTGGGTACTATACCAAAAAGCTGAATCTTAATTTCTCCCTGAACACTCTTAAAATCTTAAATTAACTATCCCCTCACAAGTTAAGGAACCATATTTTTATATTTATTTTATTTTACTAGAACTATAAAATTATGTTGTTATTAAGGTAAATAAATTAATATTTGCATGAGAAAACTTTTATGCTAATATTATATTTAAATGGTCCAAGGAAAAAGAATCTATACCCTTTAAGAATTAAAAGCAAATCTCTTTACTTGTTTGCTGCCTATCTTCCCACTAAAATATCAGTCAGCTCAATGAAGACAAGCCTTGCTGTCTATGAGCTCAGCACATAGGACAGTGGCTGGCCTACAAAAATGTTTCAATAAATATCTAATTTTTTAAAAAATAGAAAGAAATGCAAGTCTCTGGAAAAAGACAGGCTTGGCATTGACCACTTATTTCTATAAATTACATACATACTCCTCTGTATTTATATGAGGGAGATTCATCTTCCCCCTACTTAATAAAGAAAAATTTAAAAACTTTAGAAATACATTATTTTATTACTCCTTCAAATGTGATTCCACCACCTTTGGACAATACCATTATAAAGTCATTTATCACAGTGGTCCCCAACATTTTTGGCAGCAGGGACCGGTCTCACGAAAGATAATTTTTCCATGGACCAGGGATGGGGGGCATGGGAAGTGGCAAGGCAGAGCTCAGGTGGTGATGTAAACAATGTGGAGTGGCTATAAATACAGATGAAGCTTGGCTCGCCTGCCTGCCTCTCACCTCCTGCTGTGTGGTCCAGTTCCTGACAGGCCATGGGCCAGTACTGGTTGGCAGCCTGGAGGTTGGGGACCGCAGCCTTATCAGACATTATTACAACTGTTTACATGTCAATTTCTCCCAGTGGACACTGAGTATCTAGGGTATTATCTTATTTATTTTTACATTGCTGGGGCCTAAAATAGTATCAAATGTAGATACCAAATATTTAAAAATGATAGGTAAACAGTAGATACTCAGTAAATGTTTACAAATGAATAGGGAAAAGGCATAGGAAAAGGTTTAAATATGGCTTCTTTTGTAATCCTCTTCTCTCCCTCTTAACAACACTCCATGACATCTGACTAATAATTTCCTTTGTACAATCCTTCTCTCTCATTACAAACCCATATTTTATTTGAGATTATAACAAATGCTGAGCCAGGCTTATTTACTGTTCCACTAATTTTGTCCTATTCCTTTTATCTTCATCAAGGCATTAATGAAAACACAAGAAAATGCTTTTTTTTTTTTTCATTGTAATTCAAATCTATAATTCCATCTGAAATTTTTTTAATAGCTGAAGGCAAAAGCTAAAACTTGGATAACTGAGAACCCTACCCTCTGCACACTCATAGTAATACTAAGTCACATTTAAAGTAAATTCAACCAAGTTTCCTCTACAATTTTAAATTTAACAAATCTTTAAGACTTTTGTTACATTCAAATCATGTTATCCTTTTTTCCCAACAAGATTAAATACCTTTGTTTACTATTTATCTCAAGAATTTATTCTGAAAGACAACTCATGATGCTAACACCTCAAAGTGGAGTTATCCCAGCTATCACAATAGACCATGTATCATACTATACTGTATATTTTTTTCTGCATATTAGGAAAAATAGCATCTTTAAAAGTATAGAACTGAGAACAGCATATATTTTTAAATGTTTATGAATACAAAGTATATTAAATCTGTTATAACAACTCTCTGTTCTTTACAATTTCATGTATGAATAAAAAGTGCCATGTACAGCATTATACCACTTTTTTAAAATTTGTTACTCACATGAGTACCATAGTCTTACCATCCTAAGGGGTCCCAAGAAAAACAGGCCATTTGTGTTTGCACATTTCAAATGATTCCTGATTTTTAAAATTACCATTCAAATGTTTCATTTCAGAAATAACATCTCAACAAGTACCAATTTAAAAAATTCAATTGTGTTTCTACACACCAACAACACCAGAAATATAATTGATTTAAGTCCAGAAACATAGCCATATACATATGGAACTTTGGCATTTGACAAAAGTAGAATAACAAAACTGTTTTTCAAAGTAGTTGTACCAATTTTACATTCCCACAAGCAATGTTTAAAAGATCCTTTTGTTTCAAAATCTTTCAAACACATGATATTATCAGAATTTTTAATTTTTACCAATTGAATTGCATAATATGGTATCTCATTTATATATCTTTCTCTCTCACTAATGGAGTCAAACATCTCTTTACACTTTTATTAATGGTATGTATTTACTCTTCTGTAAAATTATTTTTGTGCCCATTTTCCTTTTGGTTCATTTTGCTTTTCTTATTGATTTGTAAGAGTTCTCTATATGTTCTTATTATTAATCTCTTGTGTTTATACCAATTTCTTTTCCAAAGGTGTCTTTTCATTTTCTTTAAGATTGTTTTTTGATGTAAAAATGTTCTTAATTTTGATATAGTAAAATGTATCAATCTTTTCCTATAGCTTTTTGCCTCGTGTTTAATAAATCTTGCTCTACCCCCAAAGCCTAAAAAAAAATTAACCCTTATTTTTCATTGACTTTTTAAATTTTGTTTTTGACAGTTAGATCCTAAATCTACCTGGAGTTGACTTTTTATATATGGTTATGAGAAGCCAAATGGTAGAAAGACTGAACAATAGAGAAGTACAAAGAAAGTGGTAGATGATAGAAGAAGCTGGGCAAATAATTTTAAGTACTCTTTCAAGAAGTTAGGAAGGTAAGATTGGAGTTCTTGGCCTGCCTGGGAAGAGTATAGTAAATATCCCATGCTTTCAACTGGGATTTCACCAACCTTTTAAAATTAATTCTATAATTTTTTTTTTTTTGAGACAGAGTCTCACTTTGTTGCCCAGGCTAGAGTGAGTGCCATGGCATCAGGCTAGCTCACAGCAACCTCAAACTCCTGGGCTCAAGCGATCCTCTTGCCTCAGCCTCCCGAGTGGCTGGGACTACAGGCATGCGCCACCATGCCCAGCTAATTTTTTTCTATATGTATTAGTTGGCCAATTAATTTCTTTCTATTTATAGTAGAGGTCTCGCTCAGGCTGGTTTCGAACTCCTGACCTTGAACAATCCGCCCGCCTCGGCCTCCCAGAGTGCTAGGATTACAGGCGTGAGCCACCGCGCCCGGCCAATTCTATAATTTTTATACATAATGCCCAGCATACAATCAAAAATTACCCAACATACCAGGAAACAAGATCAGAAACTTGAAAAAATAGACAATAGAGACAAACCTACAAGAAAGCCATATATTGGACATATAAGATATCAAAATTAACTATAATTAAAATGTTTAAGGAAAACAATGGCATGATGAAAATTTTAGCAGGAAATTAGAATTTATAAAAATGTATCAAATAGAAATTCTTTTCTTTTTTTTTTCCTTTTTTAAATTTTTTCCAGCATATTATGGGGGTACAAATGTTAAGGCTACTTATATTTCCCTTTGTCCCCCTGTCCCCTCAAGTCAGACCTTCAAGTGTGCCAATCTCGCAGGTGGTGCGCATCACACTCATTATGTATGTATATACCCATTCCCCCCCCACCTGCCTAACACCCGATAGATGTTATTCCTATATATCTACTTAGGTATTGATCAGTTAATAGCAATTTGCTGGTGAGTACATGTGGTGCTTATTTTTCCATTCTTGGGATACTTCATTTAATAGAATGGGTTCCCGCTCTATCCAGGAATATATAAGAGGTGCTATATCACCATAGTTTCTCATAGCTGAATAGTACTCCATAGTATACATATACCACATTTTCTTCCTCTCACTTATTAATGGGCACTTGGGTTGTTTCCACATCTTTGCAATTCTGAATTGTGCTGCTAGAAACATTCGAGTGCAGGTGTCTTTTTCATAGAGTGACTTTTGTTCTTTTGGATAGATGCCCAATAATGGGATTGCTAGAACAAATGGTAGATGCACTTGTATCACTCTAAGGTATCTCCATATTGCTTTCCACAGAGGCTGAACTAGTTTGCAGTCCCACCAGCAATGTTCCTATCTCTCCACATCCACACCAACATTTATTGTTTGGGGACTTGTTAATAAAGGCCATTCTCACTGGAGATAAGTGATATCTCATTGTGGTTTTGATTTGCATTTCCCTGATGATTAGAGATGTTGAGCATTTTTTCATATGTTTATTGGTCATTATTCTGTCTTCTTTTGAAAAGTTTCTGTTTATGTCCTTTGACCACTTTTTGATAGGGTTGTTTGATTTTTCCTTGCTGATTTTCCTGAGTTCTAAATAGATTCTAGTTATCAGCCCTTTATCAGATGTGTAGCTTGCGAAAATTCTCTCCCATTCTGTGGGTTGTCTGTTTGCTCTCTTGACAGTTTCTTTGGCTTTTCAAAAGGTTTTTAGTTTGATCAGTTCCCATTTATTTGTTTTTGTTGATGCTGTGATTGCCTTTGGGGTCTCCTTCATAAATTCTTTGCCTAGGCCAACGTCTAGAAGAGTATTTCCAACATTTTCCTCTAGAATTCTAATAGTTTCACACCTTAGGT
>VSMD01067126.1:0-40491 GCA_008750895.1 Mirza zaza
CTTCCATTACAAGCTCATATTATGCACATAAGAAAGCAAACTCACTAACTACAGCTGCATACTACATTTTCATATTATTAACCAATGTTTTCAAGGAAATCTGTTAATCCAGATTTAAAGCAGAGCTACATATCTGCTATTTCAAGTTTTTCTCCCATATCTCTTTAGGGAGACACAATATTATATTTAGGGAAAAACTGAATCACTGACTAAATCTTCAATTGAACATCACTAACAGATTTAAAGACTGATAGTTGGACTATTTGAAAACACTGGGGGGGAAACTGAGTTACACACAACAAGGAAATGTAAATATATTGTCCAAATATAAAGGTTATGACAGGCAAAAAGAAAAAAGAAAATGTGTCTGTGGCACTTGGAGGTATACTTAAAAAATCATTAGTTGCTTCTATAATCTCAATTTTATTGTATTAATATATTCTAAATGGCTAAGAGGGAACTAGTAGATAATGCAGGCTATGAAGATTCAAATAGAAACTGATCATTTTTGTTTTTCATTTGGAAAAAAGAGATTGTCAATTTCTTAGTCTCTTTGGTTTGATGTGGTGCAACTTTTGACAAGAATGGTGTCCCAGTTTCATAATGTTCACATTTTCAACAGTTATTTCACATTAGGCAATATTGTTTAAAGATAAAAATCCAATCAAAATACCTGTGATTGACTCCTGCCTCCTGTCTCTGCTATCAGCAAGTAACTTAACCTCTTTATGCCTCAGTTTTCACATCTGTAAAATGAAGATAAAGACAGTTCCCACCCTTATAAAATTTCTTAAGAGGATTAATTTAAAAATGCTTAATGGAGTGCCAAACAATAAAGGCTCACTAAATGTCTGTAGGCATTGTAAATAAAAAGTGTGAATCAACCATAAGGTAATTTTATAAGGAGATGTTCTTAAATGAGCACCTGTGCGTTTTGACACTGGGAGCCCCACTTAAATATTCTCAGATCATTTTGATTCCTGACCCTTTCTGAACCATAAAGCTCTTCTAACTTTCGTTTCATTGATCAAACCTTCTCTCCTTTTGAAATAACTCCTTGAAGTTACACTGCAACCATCAGCTTTCATTGATCTTAAACTACAGATGAACCCATTTACCTTCCTTTAGGAGTTAATTGAGCCACTTCAGGTTTCCCAAAGTTTATTAGGCAACTCTTTTCCCTAATCAAGGTTAGTAAATACCGTATTAGGAAAGCAAGCCACTTAGGCTGCTTAAAGAATGGGATAATTGTCTGCAAAGCTCTCTATTTTTCAACAGATCCTCATTTCTTATCTCTTTCCCTTTTTAGGCGGTGACACCCTCTCCATGCACACACACACACACACACACACACACACACACACTATTCCATTTCAATGCAGCTAGTCTTTGAGTCTTTGTTACAGCAGCTACACATGTCTATATTGGGGCAGGGTAGGGTGGGGGTGGCCAATAGGAGGACTTCAATCAGCTCTATTGTTTTGCTGTTTTGTGTTCCACAAGGTTTGGGATATTAAATAAAAATATTCAGTCAAAGAAATTTAATAGTTCTGTGGAAGTAGGTTTCTAAACTTTAGGTTTGTCTTGGGCTTTCAGTGAGCTAAAGCTTTGTTACAAAATGATCCTCAAAACCCCACAACACTGGCTTGGATAAAAAACAGAGTAATCTCAGTTGCCAGGACTATTTCAAGCAATACAAAGGAAAAAAAGTAAAAACATCTAAATCTGCAGAGAAAAAGGATAAATCACAGATCATAGACATAACTGCATGTTTCAAGCATCAAAATAATACTCTTAATGTATTATGAAGACCAATTAAAAAAACTGAAATTCACAGATTTATATCTACTATTCAAGTGTTCAGCAAAATTATTTAAAGTTATTAAAATAACAGAATTCTACTTGTTGTCATACATAAAATGTAGCAATTTAAGGATTATTAGCCTTGAATTGAAATATTGCTATTTCTCTGTTATTCACTGCTTACTATGATGTAATTTATTTTACATCATTTTATATTTTGTGAAATATTCATTCCTCAAATTTGAAAATTAAGTGCCAACAAGCAAAGATATTTGTATGCACATTCACAGAAATAAATGTCTTTCACATAATGAGAAAATGGCACTCATAAAAAATAGATTATATGCATTAAAAAAAAAAGATTCTTTCTTAAAAAAATTCTAATGGGAAAATGTTCTGGCCCAGGAGCTTGATTTAGGCAGGGTATTTCAAAATTCTCAAGGCTTACTTTTCTCAATTAAGGATTATGGAAACAATCCTGGTAAGCCTAAAGGGTTTTGAATTGTGCTTGTAGAACATTAAGCAAACATGGGTATCTCCAGATTCACAAAGCTCCAATAAAACCATGTGTATATAATTAGATCAATCAACGGGAACCATTATGAGATATATGTCAGAGGAAGTCTCATAATAAGCAGCCATATAGAAAGAATTAATTCTATCCACCTAAGGGCTAATCCACTCAACACATCCACATCACTTAAATCTATAATGGTATTAAATCTATTAATGGTGTGTGGAATAAATATTTTATTAAATTAGGCAAAAAATAGGCAAACATTATTAATGTTTCTATCTTAATATATTTTGTACTAATAATTGACAAAAGCAATGGATTTTTTTTCCAAAATAAGTTAGATGTTTTCCAACGTACTCTTTCTTTCTTGAAATATAATATCAAATGCTACCATTATAACTTGGAAAAACAAAAACAAGCCAAGAGGATGAAGTAATATGGGCATAGCTTTTACATTAAAATTAGACAAAATAAAAGGAAAGAAGTAAAAGGCTAACTACATTCACAAACCAACAGCTTTTAACTGCCTTAAACTTTCTTTTGACTCTTGTGGCTTATCAAGAATATAATTACCAATTATAATTAAAATGAATACAATTAAACAATTGCAATGATGCTTTGTATAATGTCCTCCGAAATGTTACATTTGTGAGCTTTCATGCAGATAAGTTTCGAAGTAAACATAATACTTTATGATAGGAAAAGGACACCGTGGATAGATTTTACTTTAAATCCAAGAGTTCAATGATTTATGCAAACACTTGTATTAGTTTGCCAGTGCTATTACAAATACCATAGACTGGGTGGCTTTAAAAAAAAATTATTTTCTCACAGTTCTAGTGGCTAGAAGTCCAAGATCAAGATATCTGCAGGTTGGGTTTCTTTTGAGGCCTCTCCTTAACTTGCATATGGCCACCTTCTCACTATGTCCTCAAATGGTCTTTCCTTTGTATATGCACATGCTGTCCTAATCTCCTCTTCTTCTATCACTTGTACTGGATTACAGATCACCCATATGACCTCTTTGTACCTGATTATCACTTAAGGGTGCTATCTCCAAATAAAATCACATTATAAGGTACTGGTTAGACTTCCACATATGAAATTTGATGAGACACAAATTAACTCATAATAACAACAGAACTTTTAACATACTGTTTTTTAAATGACATTTCTAATTTAAATCCAGTTAAAAATGTTTGTACTAATTATTGTAGTCAATCCTACACATGTATAACATAGTAGCTCTCAAACTGTTAACATTTATAAGAATGGCCTAGAAAGTTTGTTAAACCACAGATTCTCCATTCTCGGAGTTTTTTCTGATTCACTGGATCTGTGATAAGGCCTGAGAATTTGCATTTCTGACAAGTTCCTGGATAATGGTGATACTACTGGTCAGGGAACTATACCTTGAGAAGCAGTGATCTCCTACAAAATTTCCAAAATTGTAACTTCGTGACATTGTTACATCATGAGACATTGATAGGGATTCGTACAGAAAAGCAATAATAGTCAAATTATTCTGGATTATGGTGCATGTGATAGTATCCTCTTAGAGATTTTAACATATAATTGACATATCAGCAAACACATTTAACATATTAAAATTTCCAAGAATTCCTGCAGTAACAGAAAATCCTTTAACTGACTGTCTAAACTTATTTGACTATGTGACTTGGTTTTTCAAGTAACAACTTTTAAGATATCATACATATCTTTGGAAACATTGGCTTAACGTCTTCTATTGTCTCACATCAAACCAACTTTTCCCAAACTGTGTTCCATGAAGGCCACTAGGCATTTCATGGAAGTGTTGATAGGTGCTTCAAAGAGGAAGAAAGGTCTTCCATAGTTTGGAAAATTTCTCAGTAAAAATGTTTTACTTTAATTTTGAATTTTACAAATTCATAGGAACGAGGAGTATTTTTTGTAATTCACACCTTATGTTTCATGAAACACAAGGCGTGCCCTGAAACTGAGCTTTATAATTGCCTTACTGAATTATAACTAAAAAAATTCCAAATTTAGACATTTTGCCTTATGTTCATTTCCATGATTAATACTGCACAGAGTTTTATTTTGAAATACTAGTAATATAAACATATACATACACATGAACACACACACACACACATATACACACACAAGAGCCCATCTACTATCATCCCTCATTTGTTAAGTCCCACAAATTTGTAACCAGTAAATGAAAAATGTAGATGATCAGTGTGAATAGGAACAGTTTTAGTGTTGCCATATGGAAAAGATATAGGAAATGCATTTAGCAATTGATTACATGCCAAATATAGGCCATTTTTACTAAAATATTTTCACAAATTCTCATGCTCTTTTTTTTCTACACAGATACTTTTTTTCTCAAATCCAAAAGTATAATTTATTAAAGGAGGAAGGAAAACTAGAACTAATATTTATTGAGCAATAATGTTTTAGGAAATATTTCTGTTATTTCACATGCTTTATCTTAATTGATACTCTCATTAGCCTTGAATATAGGTATTGTCATTTCCCTTTCACTGAGGAAAAAACTAACATTCATAAGTGCAACTTAGTTGCAATACTATAAAGGGATGATAAAGATATTGCCTTTGACATCAATGCATTCAAATTCTTACAAACCAAGAATTTAAATAATAATATATGAAAAACTTTATACGTAATTCAAGCCCTCAGAAGGAAGATGTGAAGAACTAGGAAAGAGTGACACAAATCTCTTTCTGGAAAAACCAACAAGGGCCACTAAGAGGATACAGAAGCACTGAGATTTAGTGGCTAAGAGCTACAGTTCATGGGTTCAAATCTCTGCTCTGCTGCTAACCAGTTGTGTCAAAATAACCATGTCATTTAAGCTCTCCAAACATGACTTACTTCTTCATTTGTTAAACATGGACCATACCAATAGTTGTATGTACACGATAAAGCAGTTGTGAAGATCAAATGAGTTAATATAGAGAGCATGGCTCATATTGATTGCCAAATAAGCTATTTATTATTATACTTTATAAGGGATATGAGATCTAAATGAAAATACAATGATCACATTATTTTATATTTTTGTATAAAATTATACTTTAGGAGTAAATTAAATTAATTCTGATAATACCAAAATTCCACCGAAGTTTAAAACATAAAGTAAATGGTGAGTTATGCTCATAAATTGATGCATTAGGAAGCATATGAGTACTTTTAAGTAAAACTTAGGATTTTAAAATCTGCTTTCTGCATTTTTATACATTTCTCAAGAAGTTTATTTATGTATGTATGTATTTATTTTTAATTTTAGGGTATTATGAGTGTACAGACATTTTGGTTACATTTTTTATCATTGCCTCTCCCTACCAGGGGTTAGAGGGATGGCCTTCCCCTCCACAATGCTCACTGTGTCCTTCAGATGTGAGTTTACCCTCCTCAATCCCCCATCCCTGGAGAATATTACTACCATGTGAGCACCATAGTGAAGAAGAGTTTATTTTTAAAAGCAATGTTACTCTGAAAAGGACTAAAGATCATTACTAATGAAGAGAGGAGTCCATAACAATAATTATTTGAAGATAGCTAATGATACATTTTAAAAAATACAGCAACATAGTAAAGGAGGACAATAAAACCATATTCTTCCTTAGTCATTGAAAATTTTCTGTGTTTATTGCCCAAACTATGGGCACCATGGATGCATCAGATCAGAAGATGAACTAGATAATTCCTTCTGTGTATAAGTTTCCATTTTGTAGTAGGTAAAATATGATTAGTTCACAAAACGCTATAATGTTAAGTCCTAAAATGCAGTGGAGGTAAATTTTTTTTCTTAAAAATCAAGAAAAAGTTCAGAAAAAAAAATCGACTTAGAATTGGGCTTTGAGACAGATGAAGACGGAGGAAGAGAGAAGGGCAGATGGACAGATCAGCAGAGGCAATAGCACAGAGAAAAGAATTGCACAGGAAAATGTTGCTTAGAGAGAAAAATTCCTTTTTAACTAGAAAATCGAATTATATGAGTGTTATAGGACATTATAAATTACACCTAGATAGGAGGAATAAGTTCTCATGTTCTATACCACTATAGGATGACTATAGATACCTGGTTAGCTTTATCTCTTAACATCTGTATTTTAATCTTTTTAAATAAATTTGACTAGTATTTATGAGAATGGAATGACTGAATAATTGACTAGTATTTAGCTTCAATAGCCTGAGGAAAAAGGTATATATTAACACAGTATATAGTTTTTAAAGGCCAATATTACTTCACTTGACCTAAAATATTTATAAATTATAATTATGGTTAGTAATCTATAATAGTGAGAAAAGCCTGAATTAATGAGTGGGTAGAAGAACAGTGATAATTCTGTTCCATCATTAATATCTAGTCATCTTTCATTGATTACTTTGATTGCAAACACTTGAACTTTTCTTTAAACTAGGCCAATTCTCCTTAGGTATTATGTTATTTTAAAAAGCATTGAGACATTTTATACATTACAGCTCTGATGTTTATGCTGTAGAATTAGTCAAGGATGATTATGAAGACCAATAACAAGTTAAAATCAAATGATTTTCACTTCAATTTGAAAGTTTGAATGTGTCATGGGTCCTCATTATATTGCAGGAACTTATTTTCTACCAGTTCAAAAAAACTGGGGCACATTATTATTATGAATAATACTATGAACAGAGATTTCTTTAAAATGCATAAAAATAACATGGGAAAGGAATTTGCATATGTAAAATAAAACTACTGGAGAGAAATATAAAAATGTGACCTGACAATACAAGTATACAAATATGAAATTATCTAAAACTGTAACTGTCAACTCTGCTTTTTCAGTCCTTGGCAAATCTGTATCAGAAGAGCTAAGTAAAACATTGTTAATATTTACATAATTGGACATGATTAGATCTCAATACATAAGTTCCAAACTTACCATCTTATAGAATTTTCAAACACACACACAGGAAAACACATATACCCACACACAAAGTGCATATACATGCTCACACACATGTGTACAAACACATACATACGTGTTTATACACATAAACACATTATATATTATGTGCATATATACATACATATTTTGTGAGTATATATATATATATACTCACATATATTATGTACATACTCATGTGTGTTTACATATATGTGTATGTGTGTGTATCTCCTGTATTCTCTTCTATCTTCCTATCTCTCCCATTCTCCCCTTTTACAGACAGAGGTAATGTATTATTGGCTCTTTATTGTGCATGTAATAAATCCACAAACTTAGTGGCTGCTATGGTCTCAATGTGTTCCCCAAAATTCATATATGTTGGAAATTTCATCCTCAATGAAACAGTATTGGGAGGTGGCGCCTAGTGGAAAGTGTTTAGTTCATGTATTAATGTCACTATAAGGTCTTGTGAGATTGAGTTTGCTTCCTTCTGCTCTTCTGCCATGTGAGAACACAGAATTCAGTGTTTTCCAACCCTGCTGCCTGCCATGTGAGGACACAGCAAGAAGGTTCCCTGCCAGTCTCCAGAACTGCGAGAGAATAAATTTCTGTTCTTTATAAACTACCTGGTCTCAGGTATTCTGTTATAGCACCACGAAATGGACTAAGACATTGGCTAAACACAGACATAATATACTTAGATAACTCTGAATAATCTCCCCAGCTCAAGATCCTTAATTTAATCACATCTGCTACATAAGGTAACATACTCACAAGTTCTGAAAATTAGGATGTGGGACATCTTTGGGGATCATTATTATGGCTACTATAGGTAATATAGTCTTTACATTTCTTCCCGTATATCAACTCCTAATGCATTTCTTAAACTATGTCAGTGGACTTTTGCCCTAACCACTGGTCTGATATTGTTCTTCTCAAGTTACAAGCATTATCTTGCTACTGAATGCTGCAAGCATATTCTTACCTTCTCTGACTACTGTTTTTCACTTTTATGTGTTGACTCTTCCTTTTTTCCTCAAACTTCTTTTCCTGGGCTGCCATGTTACTCTAGTCTTCCCCACTAACTTTCCATTGATCCTTCACAGTTTCTTTTATGGAAGCCTTTTCCTTTCCCCTTTCTCTCAATGCTGGCTGTCATTTTTCACTTAGTGCTAACTCTACCCATTTTTATCAACTCCCATGATCTCATCTATGTCTAAGGCTTCTACAGGGATTGGTTCTAAGTCTCTGTCTCCCATTTAGACCTCTCTTCTGAACACTATATTCAAGCTGCTTATCCATTTGGATAGCCAAAGAAAACTTTAATAGTCAACTTCTCTATAATTTCCCCTGTAGTAACCTTGCTGTATATCATCTAAAGGTTTCACTCAAGTATATTGTGTAAATTAAATTAATAGTTGGTCAATCATAATTATTCTTGTGTGCCTTTCTTTTATGATTTAGTGGCATATATTTTTATTTCCTACATAAAGCCAAACCATTCCAGGTAAATTAATAAGTAAACAAAATGAAACCTCTACCCTTGAAAACACTGTTACTTGACAAAATGTAACTCAATGGTTAATATCTGAATTTTTCTAGCTAGCAAAGAGCCAGTTTCAATTAGTTTGAAGCTCCCTCTCCCTCCCAAAATCTATAATACTGACTAAAGTAGCTTTTATGAGTCACTTAACAGGATATAGGGAGTTTTCTATCTTTCTCTCATCTTTTAAGGAAAATAAAACTAATTAAATCTCTCTACACAGTTAAGTATACATACAACATCCTAAGTAAGTACAGCAAATAACACAACTCACATATATTGGCTCTCCTTCTGCCTTAGAAAGATTTTTACTGAAACTAAAGCCTAAAATAATCACATGTACATAACAACATTCTTCTATAAAGTGATGGTAAAGGGCAGGTCTTTTTATGGGGACATATCAACTTAAATGTTTGACTCTAATCATATATTTTCCAAGGATTCTTTCTTCACATTTATCTTTGCATAATTATCAAAATATGGCCTATAAGTTTTCTAGAATTCCAACCCCAGTTGCTAAGAAATCTAGGTTAAGGATCTTCATGGAAAAGATTGTGATAAAGTAAATATTGTCACAGCTCTGTTATAGTTTGTGAAACTCTAGGCTAAAGCACACTCACAAATTAATGATATATAATATAGTAACAATTTTTAAGAAATAGTTTATATTAATTAAATAGACATTTTTAAGGACTTTTTAAAAGAGGAGTTTTCTGTTAACAGTGAAATTGAAAGGGACAGAGATTTCCCATATACACCTTACCCTCATGCATATATATCTTCTCTTATCAATATCCTCACTAGTGTGGTACATTTGTTATAACTGATGAAACCTACACTGATGTATCATTATCACCCAAAGTCCATAGTTTCGATTAGGGTTTACCCTCGGTGTTGTACCTTCTACGAGCTTTGACAAATGTATAATGATGTGTATATACCATTTTAGTATCATACAGAGCAATTCCACTGATCTAAAAATTCTCTGTGCTCTGCTATTGTTCCCTCACTCCCTCTACCTTCCGGTAACCACTGATCTTTTTACTGCCTCCATACTGTTGCTTTTTCTATAATAGAATGTCATGTTTTAGTCTATTTTATGCTGCTATAAAATAATACTTGCGACTGAATAATTTATAAAGAAGATAGATTTATTTTGCTTATGGTTCTGGAGGCTGGAAAGTCTAAGATCATGGCACTAGCATCTGGCAAAGGACTTTGTGCTGTCTTCTTTATCCCATAATGGTAAGTGAAAGGGAAAAAAGGAAAAGAATAAGAAGACAAGAAGGAGTTGGAATTACATTTATAACAGACCTACTCTAGTGATAACTAACGCACTCCTGCAATAATGACATTAATCTATTTATATGGGCAGAACCCTCACGAACCCTCATCTTTAATTAGCCCTCACCTTCAAACATTCTTGCATTGAACATTAAGTTTCCAACACGTTTCCTATGAGGGACATATTCAAACCATAGCAGTCATATAGTGGAGGCGTACATAGGTAGCCTTTTCATATTGGCTTCTTTCACTTAGTAATGTGCATTTATGTTTCCTCCATGTCTTTTCCTGTGTGGTTAGCTCATTTCTTTTTAGCCCTGAATAATGTTCCATTGTCTGGATGTGCCACAGTTTATTTATCCAGTTACCTACTGAAATACATCTTGGTTGCTTCCAAGTTTTGGCAATTATAAAAAAAGCTGCTGTAAATGCTCAGATGCAGATTTTTGTGTGTGGACATACTTTTTAACTAATTTAGGTAAATACTAAAGATTATGATTGCTAGATCATGTGATAAGAGTATGTTTAATTTTGTAAGAAACTGCTGAATTGTCTTCCTAAGCGCATAGAGCATTTTGCATTCCCATCAGCAATGAATGAGAGTTCTGCTGCTTCACATCCTCTCCAGCATTTGGTTTTCTCAGTGTTCTGAATTTGGGCCATTCTAATAGATGTGCAATGGTATCTAATTGTTGTTCTAATTTGCATTTCCCTGATGACATACAATGTGAGGCATCTTTTCATATGCTTGTTTGCTATCTGTATATTCACTTTTCAATTAAGGACTATTTTTGTTGATTCATTGGTAGAAACTTCATGCTATAATAACAGTTGACAAAGATATTAATAGTAAGCAAAATATACTGTTTCTTTAAAAAATCAGAGGTCATATTTATAAGAGTATGGTTGGCATGATGCTAATGAGTAGAAAAAAACAGATATAATATGAATAATTTATGAAATATAATCATTTTTAATCTTTCATGTGGTATCTTCATATTTATCTTTCATAGGGCAACTATATTCCCTATCTTAATAACTTTCCTTATGAGTTAAGCTGCTGAACAAAGTATATACTCATAGAAATAATGCACAAATGTTTGCCAGAATATAAAATCCCTTAAATTGTCGAATTTCCATAATTTGGAAAGTAGCGGAAAAATAGATGTTGACTTAAAACAGTATATGAACTATTTTTGTGTTTTGTATATCTAATTATCTTGATGTATCAAAACATGACATGCTATAATATATCAAGTGATATAATACCACATAGTAAATCATAATGTTATACATGATTTGCCATGGCTCAGTGCTTTTAATAATGACATAATATAAATTTATTTGAAAGTACATTGGCTCACACCTGTAATCCTAGTACTCTGGGAAGCTGAGGCGGGCGGATTGCTCGAGGTCAGGAGTTCGAAACCAGCCTGAGCAAGAGTGAGACCCTGTCTCTACTATAAAAATAGAAAGAAATTAATTGGCCAACTAATATATATAGAGAGAAAAAATTAGCCGGGCATGGTGGCACATGCCTGTAGTCCCAGCTACTTGGGAGGCAGAGGCAGGAGGATTGCTTGAGCCCAGGAGTTTGAGGTTGCTGTGAGCTAGGCTGATGCCATGGCACTCACTCTAGCCTGGGCAACAAAGAGAGACTCTGTCTCAAAAAAAAAAAAAAAAGAAAGTACGTTAAACACATATCCATATATGTTTTGCATTCAGCCTTCTTCTTAGTTCAAGAATAAAAACAAACTAAATATTAAGTATTTCTTTTAAAATGTTTTCATAGAAGACCAGTATAACATTCTAAAGAAGAAAATTCACAGTATAAAATGGTATTTGTATTGTTAGACTTTGTAGAGATTTCAATCTTATGCCTTTCATATATCTTAATTTTCCACATATAATAATAAAAATCTTTATGATCTATGGATAATTGGACTGGATACGTATAATCAGCCCTCAATTATAATTTCAGAGGCAAGAAAGAAATTACATAGACAAATGAAATTCTCAGATAAAAAAAGAACCAGAGAATCACAGAATTTAGAGAAGAAAGTAAGCTTAGAGATCAGCTACTCCAACTCTCTCATTTTTCCAAATGAATTAATTGAGCCCAATGAAATTAGGGGACTTCCAAAATGTCACATAATCAAGTTTTTTTGCACAGAAAGGACAGGTGGTCTTCTGAGTCAGGATCTTACCACAGTTCTTCGCTGCCTTTTGAAGAAGTCTTTACAGGTGAAGTTGAACGAGTGACATAAAGACATCTAGAAGCATTCTATTATAGCTTTCTAACTCTGCCTACCACATTATTTTAAAATCCTTCTTAAGAGGTGAAAATGTTGCTCAAAAGTAATCATTGTTTGTTAAGATTTACAAGGATGCTCAGAATACTACTTGTCAATTGACTAATGAAAGTAATTATTTTTTGCTGAATTTAAGACTTCTGACTGATGTGTTCTGTTGAAGATATTAGGGACAGGAAAGGTAGGAAAGCCAAAGAAAAATATACTTAGTAAATGTCCTTGAGTAGGAAACTCCAAAGAAACAAAAAGAGATTCATTAAGTAATTAAATGTTAGTGACATGCAAACTTTCCTTCTATAAAGTTTCCCTACCGCCACTTCTCAGGATCCTAATGCAGTAGCCAGGGTGAGCCCAGGAATATGCATCCTTAATTATGATTCCTACTATTAGACAAATTTGCAGAAACTTTGTGCTCTGTGAACACAACCATGACCCCTTAGGGAATAGAATGACTCATAGAAAGAGTCATTGGTTTCACAGAGTTTACAGGCTAGAAGTAGAGATATAAATACAAACACATGACAGCTGCATAGTAAGCCCCAATCTGATGAGAAAGGAAAACTTCTTGGGATATAACATGAACAATGAGTGGCATTTCTATATTAACATAAAGAAATGAAAAGAATACTGCATATCATGGAAACAGCATGTGCAAAGTTATGGGGAAAAAAAGGAAGAATAAAATGTATAGACCTAGTTTGTGAATAAGTGAAGAGTGAGATTTGACTATACTTATAATTTCATAAAGAAATGGACATTGAGATGGGCCAGAATGGTATTTGGTATATAGAAATCCAGACTATACAATCTCTGAATGATTTTGAACATGCGGGCAGTTTAATCACAAAGGTTAGGGTCTTTCATCTGAAACAGTTTTTATGATGAATTGGATAGAGAATAAACTACAAAATAGGAAAACAATTTTGTGAATTAGAAAGCTTTCTGTTAATTTTTTATTTGTATAAATTTATGGGGTAAAAGTGTAAATTTCATAGTGGTGAAGTCAGGGTTTTGGGGATATCTGTCACCTGAATATCATATGTTGTACCTATTAAGTAATTTTTCATCACCCACTCCCTCCAAGCCCTCTACCATTGTGAGTCTCCATTGTCTATCATTCCACACTCTATGTTCCTGTGTATACATTGTTTTGCTCACACATATAAGTCAGAATATGCAGTATTTGTTTTTCTGTGTCTGGATGTTTCACTTAAGATAATCACTTTCAGTTCCATCCAAGTTGCTACAAATGACATGATTTCATTCTTTTTTATGGCTGAATAGTATTTTATTGTGTATATATGACAATTTTTCTTTATCCAATCATCCATGGATGAATGTTTACATTTATTTCATATCTTTGCTATTGTGAATAGTGCGGTGATAAACATACGAGTGCAGGTGTTCTTTTGATATAATGATTTCTTTTTCTTTGGGTAGATACCCAGTAGTGAAATTGCTATATCAAATAGTTGTTCTATTTTTAGTTCCTTGATAAATCTCCACACTGTGTCCCATAGTTGTTGTTCTAATTTACATTTCCACCAAGAGTGTATAAATGTTCCCTTTTCTCTGCATCCTCACCAACACCTGTTATTTTTTTGTCTTCTTATTAGTAGCCACTCTGACTTGTGTAAGATATAATATTTCATTGTGGTATTAATTTACATTTCTCTGATAATTCAGTGATTTTGAACTTTTTTTCATATGCTTGTTGTCCATTTGAATGTCTCCTTTTGAAAAATGTCTATTCATGTTTTTTGTCCACATTCTAATAGGGTTATTTGTTTTTCTTGCTGATTGGCTTTAGTTCCTTATAGATTCTGAATATTAGTCCTTTGTTGGATGCAGAGTTTGTCAATATTTTCTCCTATTCTGTAGGTTGTCTATTTGTCTTGTTGATTATTTCATTTTCTGTACAGATGTCTTTTATTTTAATTAAGTTTCATTATGTCATATATATATATCACATTTTGTTAATCCACTCATGAATTGATGGGCACTTAGGTTAAAATTCACATCTTTGGAATTATGAATTGTGCCACAATAAACATTTGAGTGCAGGTTTTTTTGTTTGTTTGTTTGTTTTTTGGTAAAATGACCTCTTTTCCTTTGGATAGATACCCATTAGTGGGATTGCTGGATCAAATGGTAAATCCACTTTTAGTTCTTTGAGGAATCTCTGTACTGTTTTCCATATAGGTTGTACTAATTTGTAGTCCCACCAACAGTGTATAAGCATTCCTTTTTCTCTGTATCCATGCCAGCATCTATTGTTTTTGGACTTTTAAATAAATGCCATTCTAAATGGGGTAGGGTGATATCTCATTGTGGTTTTAATTTGCATTTCCCTGATGATTAGTGATGTTGAGCATTTTTTCATATGCTTTCTGGCAATTTGTCTATCTTTTGAAAAGATTCTATTCATGTCTTTTGACCACCTTTTAATGGGGTTGTTTTTTTTTTTTTTTTTCTTGCTGATTTGTTTGAGTTGTTTGTAGATTCTGGAGATTAGCCTTATTCAGATATATAATTTGTGAATATATATTTTCTTCCATCCAGTAGGTTGTCTATTGCTTTGTTGATTATTTCCTTCATGGTACAGAAGCTTTTTAATTGAATCAAGTCCCATTTATTTTTTGTTGTTGCTGTAATTGCCTTTGGGGTCTTAGTCATAAATTCTTTGCCTTACCCAATACCTAGAAGAGTTTTTCCTACATTTTCTTCTAGAATTTTTATGGTTTCATGCCTTACATTTATATATTTTATCCATTTTGAATTAACATTCATAAGTGGTGAGCGATAGGGACCCTATTTCATTTTATGCATATGGCTATCCAATTTTCCCAGCACCATTTATTGAATAGGGCTTCTTTTCCCCAGTGTATATTGCTGTGTGCTTTGTCAAAGATGAATTGGTTGTAGGTGGATGGTTTTATTTCTGGGCTCTCAATTTCTGTCTTTTTATGTTGATTTTTGCACATCTGGAGCAAGAGTTGCTTCTTCTTTTTGATTTATTTTCATTGGGTGGGAACTGGACTTTTTCCTTAAAGATATTACCATTATGTTGATTAGGTAGGGCCCTTTGGCCTTGCTTCCGTGTGTGGACGGGGGCAGAGACTCTGTATGATTTCCTTCATTATATATAACATAAGTGTGGTGGCTTTATCAACTACCAATTGTAGTAACAGAATGCAGGGCAAGCGAACAGGCTCATGACCTTCTGGGCAGCTGGGTGGCTTGGGCATTGGGACTACCAGTGACCTGATTAGCTCTTTTCACTCCTGAGCCCTGTGCCCTCGTGTTAGCAGTTGTAATAGGCTATGTAAGCCAGCCTACAGGCCAGTAGGTTGTCCTTATATGTGACAGCCAGCTATGGTGGTGGTTGTGGTAGGATTCACACACAACCTCTGTTACCCAGGAGAAGTTCTCAGGTGTCCTAGGTGGTGGATTGGGCTGTGGAGCTCCCAGAACCCAGTATTCCACACGCTGTCTCCAAGGAGTCGGGGGAGTTAAGCTGGGTGATCTGGACTGCACAACCCTGCACTCAGGCTCCCCAGTGGTAGATGCAGGTGCCAGCCCTGATGGGGGTAGCAAGAGCGTCCTCAGGCCTTTGGCAAAATGCTTGGGTGTTGGACAACTGTTGCTGCACTGAGATCTCAGCATGGAGAAGGAGAGGCTGTCCCAGCACCATGGTCTTGGCTTATAGGAGCGGGACCTACTTCTCTCTTGCACCCCACTAGCAATGGGCTCACGCTCCCAACCTGCTGTGGCAGCATTTATTCCGGATATTCAGTTAGTTATTGCAGTTTTATTTAAGTCCACAGTGTATCCCTGGGCCATAGGATTCACTGATCTGGTGGCTCAACAGCAAGCCTCTATGGCAGCTCTCCTCCTACTCAGGTCTGGTGTTGGCAGTAGGCCCAGGGCCAGTGCCTGTGGCTGAAGGCCACGCCACACTCATTTCTCAATTCTGGCTGTTGGGGCCTTGTTCCATTCAAGCCCCTGTTCACCAAGCCCCAGCCCCAGTCTCTCTGATGCCAAGGACTGCCACCACTCCTAGCTCCCCAAATCACACACAGCTTGCTAAGAGCTAGAATCAAGAATAGTATCCTCCTATGGGTTCCCAGGTGTGAGGAAGTTTATGGGACATTTTCAAGATCAATGTCTTCCCGCAGTTTCCTTGTTGCTACCCAAATTAGATCCAAGGCTTAGGTGGGTCAAGGTGCTCTTCTGTGGCCTGGGTTACAAGATTTCCCAGTGAGAGAGTGGAATGCATAAAGACATTCACTCACCCTCTCCACTATTGGGGATTCACTCCCCGTTTTTGGCTGGTCCTGGCCACATGGGCTGTCTGCCCTCCTTGTCTTTCCCAGGTCTGGAATTTCTTTTTACTTTTCTGTTGATTTCCTGTGTTCCTTCTTGGATAATATGTTCAAAAGGTGATCATTAACACCCTATTTTAGTTCTTCTAAGTGGCTGTGGTGTGCTGGAAAAGCCTCTAATCAGCCATATTGGGGGGGGGACAAAAAGCACATGAATTTTTTACATGCAAAAAGCTTAAAACAATCTTAGGGCTGTTTGTACTTGGCAAAATGGAAACACACACACACACACACAAAGTGATAATGTCCAGAATAAATGTAAATGCAGTAAAAGAGATCAGACATGGTTGGTTGTCATATAAAATGGGATAATCTTCTTTGAAAGCAATTTGGCCACATCAAACACAATTTTAATGTGTATTTCTTTGTTTCTTTGCAAAAATTGATTCTATAAAAATATTCACATAAGGATGCAAAAATATGTGTATTACATAATTATGTTAATTACAATTTTGTCTTTAGTAATAATACACTGGAAATGATCTAAAGATATGCTCTTTGGATAAAGTACAGTTGATCTACGCATCGGAATATTATGAAGTTGTTAAAAATGAGACAGAACTACAGCAACTGAAAACAGAAGATATTCACAATATATTATTAAATGAAACAAGCAAATTGTCAATATGTATCATACAGTATTCTTTTGCTTTTTGTGCATTACAGTATACCTACAGTTCAGGGGGATAATATAAAATGCTATTAATAGCTCTTTCTGAGAAATGAGCTTCCTGAGGATTTCAAACTTTTAACTTTGCTCCTTTCTATAATGTTTAAATATCTCACAATAACCTTGCATTGTTTTGTAAAATGAAAATAACTTTTTATTTTTAAAGTATTTTTCAAGTAAAAGCCCTATAAATCCATTTTTAAAAATTACTCTCTAGCCAAATTTCCTAAAGCTTCTGGTCACTGGGATCAATGCAGTATGGTAGTTAAAATCTCAGGCACCAGAATCACCAGGTTTGGGTGTAAATCTCAGCTCCACCACTTGCCAGCTATGGGACCTTGGGCAAATCACTTAGCTTCTTTGTGCCTCTCTTTTCTCATCTGTAAAATGGTGATAATCATACCACCTCCTTCAAAAAATCATTGTGAGGATTAATTGTGATACTATACGTAAAACACTTGGAACAATATCTTATATATAAGAAATAGTCCTTATATGCACAGTTAATATATTACTATCATTATCACTATATTATAAAATAAAAACATTACATGCAAAATAATTATATTGTATTATGTACTACATATACACAAAATGTAAAATAAAATCGGCCGGGCGCGGTGGCTCAAGCCTGTAATCCTAGCTCTCTGGGAGGCCGAGGTGGGCGGATCGTTTGAGCTCAGTAGTTCTAGACCAGCCTGAGCAAGAGTGAGACCCCATCTCTACTATAAAAAATAGAAAGAAATTAATTGGCCAACTAATATATATAGAAAAAAATTAGCCGGGCATGGTGGCACATGCCTGTAGTCCCAGCTACTTGGGAGGCTGAGTGCTACTTGGGAGGCTGAGGCAGCAGGATTGCTTGAGCCCAGGAGTTTGAGGTTGCTGTGAGCTAGGCTGACGCCACGGCACTCACTCTAGCCTGGGCAATAAAGTGAGACTCTGTCTCAAAAAAAAAAAAAAATAAAATAAAATAAAATAAAATCATTTTATGAAAATAAAAAAATAAAAAGAAAACAAATTAAAAAAAATTAGCATTGGTAAGAAAATTGTATCATGTTCTTCATTTCTAAACCTAGTCCTTCATTACTAAAGCTAGCATTGACTGAGTGGAAATTGAAATACTTTGCTAAAATCAGATTACTGTACCATGATAAATTACTTATTATTATATTGATTTTTTTCTGGGTTTAATCCCTGCTATGTAAATAAGCTCTAGGAGTCTGAAAGAGTTGCATAAAAAGTAAAAACTATGGATTCTTTATGCTCATCTGGGAGTGAATGATGGCAGGGAAAAAATGGATAATGCCATTACAAATGAAAAACACTAAATTTGCCCAAAATACAGTTTTAGTGGTGACATGCATCTTTGATCAGAGGAAAAGTATAAGCTATCTCATTATTTCGACACAGTATCTCTCAAAGTTCAGACTTTTTCTTTTTGCATAAGGTAAACCAGACAACGAAGTATATACTTTAGCACCAAATTCTTGTCAACAAAAATTAATATGTCAATTATTGGTGATATGAAATTTCAAATTAAGTGGCTGGGTTTTGTTAGAGTTTGTGATAATCAAAAATTGGAGAAGATTGACATGGTAGAATTTAAATTATAGTCTTTAGACAAAAAATTTCAGAAAGTTTACATAAAAGTCTTTATGATTTCTGAGCCTTGGTTAATAAAAGAGAAGATTGCTTAAGAGGAATGAGCCGTTCTCAAAATTCTCACAATATGAAAAAAATAATAATGCTTCAGAAGCAAAGCATCTAAACATTTAGTATAATTTTAAGAAAAAGAGAATAAGTTAAAGAAAAAAGCTGAAGTGGCATATAAGCCCACTTCAGATTATCAAAAATGTTATGAAGCACACAAAACACTTTACATAAAAATAGAAAAAAAAATGCTCCCTGCTGCTGAGGCAGATAATATTCCAGTGAGAAATGATTGACTGACTGTGCTTATTTGATTTTCATCTTCTTGGATAGATGATAAAAATGGTAAGATTATCATCATTATTCTTACATTATGTAGCACTTTGTATTTTAGTTAAAGCATTTCACATACATTATGTCATATGTATGTCACTGTGTCCCTAAAGGTGTGTATTGCCATTTTGTCATTCTAATTTGATAGAGATGAAACAGAGATGCAGTGGTGTGACCAAGTCACTCAGTGGTAGTGTGGAACTCTAGGATCTGCTGATTCCAAGTAGAATATCGTATACTGTGTTATCCTGCTTTTTCTTGGAATTAAAAGCCCACATGATAAGAAGCACATTTCAGGGAAGAAAGCAATAAGGTAATAAATTATATATGGGGTGAGTGAGCTTCTAGAAGAGGATCTCCAGTTGGCAGTTGGATACATGCTTGTATTCAGGAAGAAGACCAGTGCTGGACATAGATTACCTTGCTTTGTGAGGCCAGAAGAGAAGCGTATTTGAAAATAGAGTGGAAAAAAGAGGTCAGAATGTAGGAGAAGCTAAGGGAAGAGAATATCTCTAGAAGAGAGCTGTCAGCCTCGAGCTGAGAAGTGCATATATTATTAGCTGGCGATGGTGAATCCTTCAGTAAGTGTGCCAAGGAAAGGTGAGAGAGGTAGATCTCTGGAGGGAAACATGAAAAAACTGGAAGAGATTTGAGCATGGTTTTAATGCTGACATGAATGAGAGAGTGGAGAGGAAAAGATATGCACAGTAATAAAGGTGAATAATAGAAATGAGCTTTTATGAAGTACATCCAGAACATTGGAAAGGGATTTACTTTAAGAATTAGGGTCATGTCCTCATTCCTTATTGGGACAGGGATGGATTTGGTGGGAGAGCATGTTCCTATCTCATTTCTAGCAATTTCTCAGTAAAGCAGGAATTAAAACCATTTGCAGAGTGATAAATGATGTGATTGCCTAAGATATTTGAAAGATAAGTTTCAGAATAGGTATAATGGATAGAAAAGAGAACCACCTGAAGAAAGGAGAACTGCTAGGTAGCAATGTGGACTCAGCTGAGATTGGAGGTCATAGACTTGTGGTAGTTATACAGTATGATTTTTTTTTTCCAAATCAGCTCTCAGCAGCCTGTGTATAATTTGGGAAAAGATGGATAATTGAATTGATTTAGAGTTAGAGTTTTGAAGAGGAAACAAAATCAGAAGGGAGGTAACTGGCAAGGGAGTAGCTGAAGTGATATGCTGTAGAGTCCACATTGGGTAGCAAAGCAAGTGAAGGCAGGAAGTTTTAATAAGGGTAAAGTCATTAAAAATCTTGGCTTTGTTGAAGTACAAGTATAAAAAGCAATTTGTCTTTAATCAGAACTTTGACAACTATGGTTTATAAATAATTTTAATCTCTAAAAGCAACATCCGGTAAAAGCACCCAGCTTTGCAGAATAAGTTTAGGATTTGGTGACATCAGCCTGAAAGCACCAACTGCATGAGTCAAAAATATATTCAGCCTGCAGTTCATACTACATGAAATAATGTAGTCTTTGGCAAACTATTAAACCATATTTGTTTTTAAAAAGGCCAAATTGATTTGATATATCCACTAGATTATAGGGTTCACAATTATAAGATTAAAAATATCTTTTAGCTCAACTAACATAGCAGTGGTTCTCAAACTGTTGTCCCCAGACTAACTTAATCAGCATGCCATAGGAATTTGTTAGAAATGCAAATTCTCTACAACACACCCCCATTTTGAATCAGAAACTTTGGAAATGGTGCCCAGCGAACTATGTTTTAATAAATCTCCCAGTTTAAACCAATGCACACTACAGTGTGAGAACTACATAAGGTTCTAAACAGTAATCTCAAGGTTCGAGTTGATTTGTCAAAAGGTCAACCTGGATGCTCTTTGGCAAATCTCTAAAAGTCTCTAATTATCGTGATTTTTAACTTATATTCTCTGCCAAAGTTATTTCAAAAACCACAATCTCACACCAGTTTCTTACTACCAAGGAAAGATGAACCAGGTATGAAAAAGATTCAGTGGCTATACAGCCAAAAATAAAAAGAAGCATCCTACTCCTCTAAGGTTGTTAAAGGGGGAAAAACAAATTTCAAATTTTGATGGAATACTCTTGCTTGGTTTATGTACTTACAAATATAGGTGAGTTGAGTTTCTCCAGTTTGGGCTGTTGAAAGTTGCGTTAGAAGTAAATCTTGCCATCCATAAGAGAAAAAAAAAAGCAAGGATTTTCACAGATAGTAATAATGATTATGTAAATCAAACAGAATGCAGTAAAGTCACAGGATAAATGAAATGGCACTTGATAGGCATATCTTGGGTCCTGCATTCTGCCTCCAAGGTGAAGGTTATGAGGAAATCCTGAGGATGTTATTCATTACACTTTAATTGATCTGGCAGTTTTAGTTTCTCTAAAAGGAAGGAGTAGAAAGGAAGGAAAGGGGGAAAAGAAAAGAGAAGAGTATGGGGAGAGAGGTCAGGCCACAAGAGAAAATAATTGACTGGTAGAGTTGTGAAGTTTCTTGAGACACTGGAACAAAGATCAAACCTTGATCCCTGGCACAGAGTCTCTATAAAGCTCAATAACAGTTGAAAATTCAGCAATAAATATTGTTGTCATGGTATGATAAACACTGCGTTTTCCTGTTGAATTATATCTTCAGCAACTATAGCTAAGGAAAGTAGGACAAAAATCAAGTATCCAACATAAAATAACTTTCCAGTTTTCCCTGAAACAGGTCCATTTGAACTGAGTTGTGTAACATGTAAGTAAGCAAGTTTACTTAATAAGAGCTGATCGTTCATAATAAATCTCTTTCAGTAGATAACTCATTACGTCACACTAACCTGGAGTTAAATCAAAATGAGTTAACAGATTTATGGGGAAAGGAAAGAGAAACAAGATAAGAAACGGTTTATAGTCCATTATAACCTCATAATATTTTCTTGAAAGCATTTAATTTACAATAAAATGTGGTAAACTCTTCATTGTTTAAACTTTCAATTATAGGAGTACTTTTGTATGGCAATTTTTCAAATGCCATATATTTGACAAAACATGCTAATTTATTTTTTACTCTCAAGTTTAGAATGCCATTCTTGTGACATAATCGATTAACTCATGAGCATACTCTAAATTCAGAAACAATTCATATTAGGAGCAGATAATATTCAGAATTTAATTAGAAAATTGGTATGTAAATTATTGTGAATTATGAACTATTAAGATGTCTTTCTTATATACTGAAAACTATTCTCAGCCATCTATACTATATAGTATTTTAGATACTAAACCACTGCATTTTCATTTCTGTAACAAAGAATTTCATTTTCTTGAAACATGTTATGGCCTGGCCTCATTAATTCAGAAAAAAGAAAATACAATTAAAGAAATTCTTCAGAGGTTCTAAAGTCATCTGAATTTTGGAGTGGCTAATGGCATGGGTGTTAGTAGCTTAAATTAATCCTGCTACTATGGATTAAATTAATCTAACCTACACTGGTAGGTTAGAAACTGTTCATATTTTAAACTAAGAAATTTGTGGTAATTCCATTGGATCTCTATGAGAGAAATTTAAGAGCAAAAAATAGTATTGTATACATAAATTGCATACAAATTAAACACATATTTTAGTATTGAACTCTACATTGGCTAAAAAATTTCTAAAAACTTTTATTGTGTTCATGGAAAATTTCTGTTCTTGTTTAAAATAAAACAGTTATTTGGAATAAATATATAGCTATATATATAATAGTCCTTCCTAATTTTTCTGGTATGGAAACTCTTACTTTTGAACTTGAGTTTCCTCTACATTATACCATATTTACATATTTCTCTTTTTGAAATATGTGAACAAGTTATGTTTAATATATTCTACAATGTAAACATCTCACTTTAGGAACAATACCATGTATTATAAAATCAACTTAAATCTTCCATTCTTACATGATTATAGAATACATTTTATAATAGTATATAGATTCCATATGATTTTAGGACTTACATATATAGGGATTTTATTTGTAAAATGTGATGTATTTCAACTTATGCACAATTTTAAAATGATAGCATGTCAATACTCTTAGGCCACAAAGTTTTGTTCCTGAACCACTTGAAAGCATTCTTTTAAAATGCTTTCTTATTTCTCATTGTTTTCGTGAATGAAAAAGAACAATGCTACTTCACAATAATTTAATATTAATATGGATAAGTTAAACATAAAACTGCATTGTCATATTAATGGGTAAAGGTTTTTTGAAGTATGGTCAATTTATTGATTTGAGCATGTAAAACTGTTCCTGTTACTTAGGCAGCTTTCTTTTGTTACATCAAGAATGGTAATTTTATTGAGAAAGGCACAATGGAAGATGATTGATTGTCTGCTTTTGTCATGGAGATGAATTATTGCAGAATGCATACATGAAAAAATAAAAGTATTGTTCTACAAATTGGCCCTTGATGCTTTGTTCATTTGAGTTCATTGTTCATAGACTCTAGTATGAGCTAATACTAAATAGTGTAGTAAATAAAAGCATTTTTTTCTGAAGCAAAATTACTTTCTTCACTAATGAAACTCAGCTTTATGAAATAACAGTGTCTGCCAGTGAGCTACATTGAAAATGTATAATTTAATCTATGCCAAAAGCTGAGTAGTAACAGAAAGTTTGCATAGCTATTATCATTTTATTAAATTAGTAATAAGAGTGCATAATGAAAAATGAAAAACTTTTTATTTAAAACTTAATGGGAAAGCAGCTCACAAGCAATGCAAATTAAAAACTGGTACATTTAATCTTAGACAGTTGAATAAAATCTATTAAGAAAAAATATAATTGTCAGTAACCATTGAATGACTCCAATAACTCCTTAATCAAAAAATTAGAATCATGACTATCAAATTTTCTAATACTTTTAAAAAATGAAATATTAGAAGACAAAAAAGTTTCATCAGCCATTATGCCTCTAAAACAAGACATAAAATAATAGTTTTAAATAGATGAATGTCATGGCAACTTAATATTTGCTACTTGGAGAAATTATTTCTTCCTTTATATTGGAGGCACGAATATCATATAATGTAATTAATATGTTGTTTTATTAAGCTTGTTTTAGATAGATTTTAATGTCAATGACAATCGGATATCTCCAGCTACGTTACTTTTAACCTACTTAGTTTTTTTCTATCTCAATGCACTGTGATTTGCTGAGAGACAGAACATTTCATTCTAGATACAACTATCACCTGGTGTTTGCTAAATCACTGTGAAATTCTTGCAACAGCTGTTTGTTCCTGGGGAAACATTCACTTCATATTGCAGCAATAAACTGATCATTGCCAATTAAATGCCCATTAATTGTGTAAGCAAGGATTACTGCCAGATGTTTACATTAGAAAGAAAAATATCCTTTGCTATTTATTTTCCACTTATAGCCATCCCTTTTCATGTGGATAATTATGTATATGAGTTTTTTTATAATATGCCACAAATTTCAATTCAGAATTTATTAAAATAATCTCTCCAAAGGTTTGATTTAATAGAATATTGGCTAGAGTACATCATATATGTAATAAAAAGGATAAACTTGGACAAAACAACTTTTTCAATGCAAAAAAATTGCTCAATATTACACAGTGACTCAAATTGTCTAGTTTGTTTTATTTGCTGTATTACATGTTTCCTAGAAGTTATCTTTAGTTTTTCTTTTTTTCCTTTTGGAATAAGAAGCCTATGAAATTATATTTTTAAAAGTTGAGATAGAATAAACTCTCCTCATAGCCTATTATGGAGAAGAAAACTGTAAAAATAAAGAGTCCATATAGAATAAAAGTAGGTGATGTTTTTTTAAATTTTTAACTAAATCTCACCACCTTTGTGTTTACGTAGGACTTAATTCTACCTCAAAATATTACTTAAGTTTTTCTCTAGAATGCAGAAGTGATGAAAATGAAACATGTACTTAATAATATGTTGTCTCAAGTAATTTATTTTTCAACACCAAAACAAAATGGAAAATAAACACTATCCATAATGAATATATTTATCATCTCTTTTAGTGTCTAAATAAATGGCAAAAGTTAAAGAAAAAAAGTGCTTTCATGGCAAAACACACCTATAAATCATGTTTTTTAGACAGGAGAGCTTTCACAGAATATATCATATACATATTTCTTTGCAGTTGTGCCTTCAGTTTTTATAAGGAATAGCAAATTCATATACATGTACTCTCTGTTAGAATCACTGATCCCAGCCTCTCACATCCCAGCCATACAATGTATGCAAACAACAACAACAAAAAGATTAGGTGGCGTTCTGCTCCTCACCATATTGAACCACACCTCCTCTTTGGAAGGTGATCACAGGACACATTCAGAGCTGCGGAAGACATGAAACAGTAGCATCTGGCTCCTTAAATATCTCCACAGGCATTTGTAATGGCATCTTTGAAGTTTTCTCTGCATCTGTCACATGTTTAGACTGCACATTGACTGCCCCAGCTGAGCACGATTTTGATTCTTTGAGACTTTGAATAGTGTAATCTGTTTAAGAATAAGGCTCAGGAAAATCCCTCATAATATCCATACATAAGCTCTTTCATGATTAAAAAAAGGGGGTCCTCATTCCCATAACTGTTATTTTTTTTATGCTGAAATGATGCCAGCCTTTGCGTTAATAATACAGCCTACAATTACATTCCAGCTTTGCACATTTTTTTTTTGAGAACCTGTACTCAAAACTCACATCTTGTCTACTTTTTTTAACCAGTATTATAGAAATTACTACTTGAGAAGAAGGCCTCTGCAAATGCAATGTGTGCATAATCAACTTGGCACTCAACTATAAAAGAAATCTGACCACTGTCAACTCACTTTGAAAATCATTTTTGATTCAACTTATTGAGCATCAAGTGCAGCATATAAGAATAAAGGGTGATTTGACTTTAATGGTAGTTTGGCTGCTATTGACTTTCATCTATTAAATTAATATATTTCTTACAATTAAGTAATAAGGATTCTACTTAACTCACCCTCATATGTGTAGACTGTTTCCTACTATTAATATGATCTCAAGATATATCAACCAGCCCATAAAGACAAATTAGGCTATTAAGTATAAGTTCATTCTTTCCAATTCCATGGTTGTCTTATTTTAAATTTTTATAAATTAACAAAATCTGCCTTTGGTGCTTCTAAACTCAATATTTCTATTTTATTTTTCTCAATTGAAAAATGTACCTAGTAAGTTTATTGATACTAGACTACCCAGGGCTTACTATTTTACTCTCTTTTGAAGTTTTCCATTTTAGAAGAAGACCATATTAAGAAGCAAAATGCTTCACACTAAATCGTGACTAATTTGATCTTAACCTCTCTCCCAAATAAAAACCCAGAAAACAACAGTTGTTTTAAGACAGAAGATTTGTTGAGTCAAATTAAATTATATCATTTTGGTCATAATCTTCTCTGTTTATTTATAAGATTACCCTGATGGAATAGATTACTTTGTATAGTTCATGAAGAGGGATTTTGTCCCTTATTTAACAAGAAGAACACCACTATTTAATTTAAAGAATGTAAAAATAAAAGTCAGTACCCCAGGAAAATGTTACCAAAGTACTGTATACTCCTACCTTGAACACAATAGGTCACCATAAGACATCAAACTATTTACACAAATGAACTGACCTATGAATTTCAGTAATCAATACCTCGGGTTGAGGCATAGTGTGAGACACAAATGAATATGAAACAGCTTGGAGAAATTGGGAGTCTGTAAAGAAGTGGTCTAAATTCACACTGTATTTAATATAAAGAGAATGAATAGTATTCAATTTATCTTTCTGAAGTATGTCCACACTACTTTGGGGAACACTTCGCTAAAGAATGTGTAGCAGCTTCTTTCTTACCTCCTTCTGTCATCTTGAGAGTGACTCTCTGCAAAGTCTTAGAATATTAATGGCAATATATTTGGTCAAAGTGTATTGATGTAGCTTTGTTTCCTTATGTTTGTGACTTTCATTTCAGGTATGTTTGATATACAAATTTACAAATTTGCTCACCTGATAGCATACATATGTGTCTTCACATTCACAAAGGTGGGTCTCCCAAATCAGATTTGGGGGAATGGTTGATCTAGAATGTTGGGCCTGAGCGTTCTGATTAAATCCACATTACCGCCCCCAATAGAATGCAAAAATGTCAGAGTGTGTTCCCTGTTCCCAGAAAACACAATAATGAGAGATCATAATAGGGAAGTGTGGGTCCAGTGATTGAGAGTCCTCTGCTTCTTCACAAGTGAAGAACGCAGAAAAATGACTACTGGGAACACATTTGACTATCACAGTGTATCTGTACGTGAGGAAGCCACCTTAGTAATTGGTTGGCAGAAAATGGTATGAAGCATGATTGGGAATTTTTTTCTCAAGGAATACCTTATCAGCCTTACTTTCATCTTTATTACCAAGTCTTCATTCCATAAAGTATCTTCCTTCTTTCCATTCTGAGTAACTTAGGAAGAATTCTGAAATAAATTATTGACTTTATGATTATTAGAAAAGAACCTTGGATGACAAACTACTTGGTATCAGAATAATTAAGACTTAAAAAGGATAAGCTATAAAAGACTAAGAGAAAGATTCTAGAAATATCAAAGGAAAACATAAAGAGAAAGCTTCAAGAGAGCATTCAGATATTGATATTAAATTGATCATTTATTTATTCAAGAAACATTTACTAAGTTGCTATTATGTTCTAAGAATTGTGAGAAAGTATAGTTCAGTAGAACAAAAATACTAATTTGCTAAGGGTTTTAATTCTGGTTCTTCCACTAACTGGCTGCTAAGCAAGATTAGATTACTCTACTTTTATGAGCACTAATTTTCTCATTTGTAAAATAGGAAGGGTAAAATAGTTAACTAAGTATCTTTTAGCTCTAATGCTTATTACTGCATTTTTCATTTTTCAATCAGACAGTGCACCATATTGCACATTTAGCCCATGGGTCTTCAGATTGCTGCTCCAGACTTCTCACACTGAGCAGGGTATTTCCCATTCTGACAATCAGGCTCATATCCTGAGATTACTCTTATATTAGGCCTCAAATACAAAAATAGTGGAAAGGGAAAACACCTAATATCTGGAAGTAGAGAATGAAAAAAAGAGATACTTCAAAATGCAAATAGTAGGGCCTCATGTACAGAATAAAAGAAAGTTTCCAAATTTACCACACAAATATTCCAAAACACACATGAAATGTGTGTTTCATGAGACATTAGTCCTGCAATATTCTCCAGAAGAAAGAGTTTGGTGATCAAATATGTCTAAAATATTCTCTACACAAACAATCTTAAAAGTTCAGGAATGACAATGAACAAAAGTTAAAAATAAATGCCTAATGCTTACTCTTTCCAAATTTATCTAAGCACATGACTGCAAAATCCAATTTAGAAAACACTGTAATAGAGCATGAAACCAAAATTTGGCTTAATGGATTTCTTGGAAAGAAAAAAAAATGTAAGGCAGTTAATACCAGTGAAGATTCCATAACATGGCCTGTACAGAAAGACATATATAGCCAGGAGGGTGCTCTTTGTTGTTAAACTTACCAGCTACTCCACAAGCTTCAGGACACATGATATGGGTCACACGGTGAGTGCCATATACCTCTTATCTTGTACGGAGGGCAGACTGTTGTCATGAGTGGCTATTATTGTTGCAAAGAACACAGGTGTTTAAAGTATAGATATGGCGTACAGTGAAACCCTCTCATACAGTTTCATGGGAATGAGATTTTTGGATATAACTGGATTGGATCTTGAGTGTTATCCTCTCAGCAGACTTGGAGATGGCAAGAAGGGTTGGTAGCCTCTTCTTGGAAGGAAGTAGGTAGATCCCTGAATCTGCAACATCCTCTCTCCCCAACCTAGATTGGAAAACAAAATGGGTACCACTTTTCATTTTGTGAATCACCCCCACAGCACTCCATTAGCAATGGAGGTTCTAATCAACCTCCATTAATAAACAAACTAGAGCAGACAAACAGCACCAGTTGGAGTCAAACCATGACCAGAACAAATGTAAACCACTCAGAAGCATCCAGGGCACTCATGGACAATTTTAATAGTAAACACATTTGCCCCAGTCATGTCATTACTCTTTCCAAAACATGATTTCACTTCCATTTTA
This sequence comes from Mirza zaza, assembly GCA_008750895.1. Lineage (NCBI taxonomy): Eukaryota > Metazoa > Chordata > Mammalia > Primates > Cheirogaleidae > Mirza > Mirza zaza. Next base: position 29,608 of record VSMD01067126.1, read on the forward strand.
CCCGATTGAATTGGGGGGACCAGTTATCACTTAATGGTAAGGTTTTAGTGTATTTGAAGTTAAAATTCATTATAATGAAATCAGTGGCCATGACCATGTTGAACTACTTCTCTGTGAAAGAGGTTTGTAGATAATTCTTTAATAATCATCTCTTGGCTAGTTCCATCACTTTGGAACGTATTTGCTGCAAACACCTAGAAAAATTGATGAAAAGTGTCCTAAATAAAAGGACTTAAGTTTTCTAACACAAAAGCAAAATAGAACAAATAAAAAACCAGCTGTGGACACTCAATACTGTTTAGCTTAATAAATAAGGTCCACTATATTTCTTTTTAGCCTTTCTCTCACAGATGCAAGATTGCCCCTACAGCTCAGGCATCACTTCTACATTTAAAGATGGGCGAGAGGAAGGATAATATCAACCACAATTGTCACTTTTATTATTTAAAGTGACAGGCTTCCCAGCAGGCTAAAGAGAATTTCTACTTGGGACATAGTGGCAAAGGAGTCCAGGGATGTATGTATCAGAGGGAAATAAAGCAATAACAGTTAAAGGATGCTGAGCAGCCACAAAGAATGGCATAGCCCCTCTAAAAATAATTCACTTTTTGTGGTTATATTTACAAAGAGCCCTCCAAATCCAAAAAGAAGCTGAAGAAAAATATCGAAACAGTGACTTCTACAATACTTTTTGCCTAACAAAAAAGAAGGGTTTTCAATTTTAGTTTAAAGTAATGCTGATGATATTTTTCCTTCTTGAATGGGTTGTAAATAATAGTGATTTACATATACAATGCTAATACAAAACAATGCCAATCTCCATTGATGGAATCTGTGTGAAGAAATCTCTGACAAGCTCATTCAAATCCCAGGTTTCTTTCTCTGCAGGCATTACTTTACTTGCTGGTGTTTGTAGGACATTCTCTAGTGCCTGTTCTCTCAGCATGGTTATTAAAAACACTCCTTTCATTTTCAAAAGTGTCCTTGCTTGAGCAATAAATTATATATGGTTACTTGATCCATTACTCTTTCTATGCAAATGATTCTCAAATTTACATTATTATTCCAATGTACCTGAACCAGAGAACACCATTGAGAGTGGCCTCTTTGATATCACCACTTGAATACCCCGCCAAAAACTATCCACAATTTATGCCCTCCATTTCGTGATTCTTACCAAATCTTCTTTCCCTTAGTGACTACCGAGAGGGGCCTGAGAGATTGGACAAGGGCTCCAGGACTTTTCTTTAAGTATGTGCTTAAGCTATCTACTTTGCTCTGCTCCACACACTTCCAAATTATCCTTACAATTGTCCCTACAATTTGGAAGATATTAAAGAATGAGTAAGCAAGTTTAGCTTCATGCTAGACATTTCAGACTACGATTGCCAGACACAGAAAAAGGAGGCAAAAAACCAAAACGTCTATGAGAACATATTGATGCTGCAGCCAGACTCCCTGCCAGAATCACTCAGATAATTTGAAGGTGTCAATTCAACAAGCCTTTCTGAATAGGGCGTATGAGAACCACAGATTTAGAATTAACTGTTGGCTTCCTGAAAGGAATGGCTAGAGATGTGTAGAAATAACAGCATGCACCAGAATGGCTACGAGTTAGGAAACCCCGTACCACTTTACTGAGACTTTGAAGGCAACACTGCATTTCTGTGGCCCCTCTACTAATCTCTAGCCGAGAGTGTAACCAAGACTGCAACCAAGACTGCAGCTTGAGAGTAAAACCAGGTTGACGGAGCAAAGAAAACACGCCTGTCAAGAATGAACATCTATCGTGCAGGGCATGTAGAAATGTAAGATTAAATGTTTTCCCTGCCTTTTACCCCCAACCCATAAATCATATAAGTCTTTAACCTTATCAGTTACCCCTCCTTAGTCCAAACTTAATGTACTCTCTCACCTGTACAACTATGAAAACCTCCACACTCCCCTTCCAGTACCGACTCTTGCCCTACTCTACAGAAACTGGACAGATATTTAAAATAAAAAAGTAATTAATCTTATTCATCCGCTTAAAACTCATCAGTGATTTCCCACTGATTTTAGAATAAAGATCCAGATCTTTACTATGGTCTATAAGATTCTTCATGAGCCAGTAAATGTTTACCTATAAATTATCATTTTAAGTCACTTTCCCACATGCCCAAGCCCTTTTCTACCCTGGACTTTGTTACTAGAAAATATCATTATCCCTTCCATCTCATATCCTCTGAGTAACCTGTTCAATCTTCTTGGAATAGTCTCCACTTTCTTTAACACCTGTCATTTTTCAGACCCTACCTCAAACATCATTTCCTCAGGGAATCCTTCCCTAAATTCCAAGACCAGAGTTGGGGATCTTTTCATGTTAATTTAGCTATAATCAAATAAGGCTGCATTCAATAAACTTCAATTAGATGTACTTAAAATTGTACATTATTTTGCAAAAATCTAACTACTATGTATTTAATAATCTCAAACAATGAAAACTGTTTGTTAATTTTAGAGTTAACTAACCTTTTAATGACTTTGTTCTGTATACTTTTTGTTGAAAAGCATTTGAATATAGATTTGCAGCAATAAGTATTTGAAAAGCAAGAAAGCATTTTTCAGGCATGTTGTTGAAGGCATGGGTATTCTACTGCATTTTTCCATACTTCAATTGGATCTATCTTAGCATCAAACAATTACTTTAAAATGTCATCTACGGAGACCTCAACCAGTTCCATCTGTAATTCTTTAGGTGCCTTAGTGATATCAACTAGGTGAGGCTAATATGCTAATTTGAGGATGATGTCATGATTCTCAAAGTCAGTAAATTTTCATTGTATTCTCTAATTAATAGGTCTATAACAGCTGGGTATTCCTCAAATGATTCACATATATCATCCTGCTCATCAATGACCTTTGCTAACTGTGGAAAATGTACATCTGAAATTTCATTTTGAAGAAGAAGTGTTTTGAAAAATGATAGCTTTTCTCTAAATGCTTGGCTTTTTTAGCACATAGCATATATGGACTTAGATTTACTTATAAGGAAATATTCAAGTCCTTTCCATTTGACATGATATCACACAGAAATGCTGCATTCCTATAGAAATCTTCTTTCAATAAATCACATTGCTGATTCTGTTCTTCATAAAACTTAACTATTTGCTCTTGCAAAGATAAAATTTTGGCTAATACCTGCTCCTGGTGATAGCAAATGCACTTTGGAATAATATGGTAAATCCACACTAAATACCTCATCATTCACTTTAGCATTTTACAAAACTGATCATGCGGTGTTGAATTTGCACAAAGATAGTTAACAATATTTATAACTTGTTGCAAAGTGTCACTTAAAATAGTAGCTTCTGCACAGAGATTTTGCTGATGCAAGATACAGTGAAAAGTAATGAGAGTATCTGAATCTGTTAATATATTTTTATCTATGCAATAAACCCTTCATGTTTTCCTGTCATAGAAGGTGCACCGTCTGTACATACACTCCCTACATATATCAAATTTAGTCCACTTCATGACATTTATCTTGAAAGTTGTTGAAGATATCTATTCCCCATGTTCTGTTTGTAAGATTACCCAAGGCAAGTAACTATTCTTAGAGAATAAAATCTTCTCTTATGATCCTAAAGAAGTATAAAACCTGTGTTGAGTCAGTAGTATCAGCTGATTCATCCACAGTGATTGAATAATACACATTTTATTTTGAAGTATTGCATAAAGTTGTTCTGTTAAGTTGAAGGCTAATTCCTGCTGCTGATCAGTTATGGTTCTGCTTGAAAGAGGCAGTTGTTTGTACTTTGAAACGTTATCAGGGTCTAAACATCTGACTTCAACAAAGCATTCTTTCACAGTTCTACATCACTGAGTGGCTTCTCTTTTTCCCAAGTACATAGGCTAGTTTACAAGTTGTTTCAGTGGCATTATTTCCAGGTTGTATCGCCGCTTACAAGAAAGAATTATCTTGGCTTTTACTTTTCATCTTTTAACTTCTGCAATACAACGTTTCATGCCTCTTCCTCTAATTTAAAATATTTGTGGTCCTTATGAGTGTTATAATGCTGATGAGCATTGGATTTCTTTACTGTTGATATTGCAGTATCACAAAGCAAGCAAATCATCTTATCTTTAGCAGAAAAACACAGTCTTGCAGTTACCAATCCTTAGTAAAAAATCTGTTTTCTTTGTTCAGAATTCTCTTAGTCTTCTTCAACATGATAGGCTGTTAAGTAGACAGAATTTAGAAATACTGTCAAGCTGTGTAACTATTCACAAATTCCACTTCAAACAGAAGCACAGTACACTATTGTCAAAAGCTGATAACAGACTGGCGTACTCCACCCCCATAAGCTCTCACCCACCAGCCTCCTGCAGTAGTGGCACCAGTCAGACGGAAAAGTTAAAACTAAACCATGAGTGTAGAAGCCATCGATTTAGCCTTTATGTCTTTCTAATGTTCTAATTGTGCTGGTCAATCTGGGAGGATTATTTCATTAACACTGATTTTATTCTTTGGTATTTTAAATATGTTCATTTAAAAAATAAAATAAAAATATAAAAGATGAACAAAAATGTATTAATAAAAATAAAAGGATTTGTTCTGCAAAATTTAGATTCAGTCAAAAAGCTGCACTTAAAGTTCTAGAAGGCCACATATGGCCTTAAGGTGACACATGCCTCACTCCCATCCAAGACTCGCTATGTCATACCTACAGTAAGCTCTCTTACCCCCACAAACTTTCCCTTTGCAGCATTTATCTTTGTGTAACTGTTAGATCACAATTATCTCCCCCACTAAACTTTCATTTTTGCATTTTCTCTTTATCATAGTGCCTGGTATATAGTAAATTTTCAGTAAATATTTATTAAAAGAAGGCATGAATAAATGTATATATAATACACCAATAAATGTATACATAATAGTACCAGGTCATGTTTGGTGTTTATTTTCAAGAAACACTCCAAGTAAGAATAAGATTACAGATGATACCTTAAAGGGTGAGATTATTACAGCTTCCCATCAAAATATATGTGATTTTTTTATATGTATACTGACCAATCTTAACTTTTATATAAATTGACTATGTTGCTACTAGATTAGTATAATTATTACTCACTGTTCAGAATAGCATTTTTAAATTTATTTTAAAACTACTCAAATTTTGAAGAATGGCCCCTCAGCCTATTAATTTAAAAATTCTAAAAAATTTTTAAGAGCTACCTTATGTGATATTTCATGATTTTTAAGATATTGTTCATACCACTTTCCAACCATAGTAGACTCTGTGATACTCCACACAGACTCCCTTTACTCCCTTTACCAGATGTGGGCACATCTACTTATTAACCAGTAGAAGTGTTGTCTATAACAGCGCGTAGCTGACTCCTTCTCCAGAGAACTGCTCTTGGTTGATGGGGGTCTTCTCTCTTCTGGAAAAGAAGATGAAGTTCATAGCCACCAGATACACATGTAAAAGTACTGATTAGAAAAAATTTCAAAAGAGAATTTTTCTTCCAAATAAAAATATTTGTCATTGCTATTACTAATCTGAAAAACTTTGTAAATATGACTCAAAATTTAGCTGCAGAATTGAGACTTGTAAAGGTAATTCACTACACCAGAAGGAATTTATCCTACCGTCTACCTCAGCCCAGTGTGGATTCAGAAATTAAATCATTCTAATTTTATGATATGTTTAACAAATAAATTTAGTCAGTAATTAGGTCATTGGTTCATATAAAAGCCAAATCAATATGGCACTATACATGAAAACCTACATGTTGAAAAAAATAACTAGAGTTTTAACTGTTCAATTCTTATTTTAGAAGCCAAGAAAAAAATAAAATAAAAACTAAGGTACTAAAATATAGTGGCTCATTCTACTATTCTGGACAAAGCAGCCTCAGTCACTTAGAGTTCTCTAGAGATCCAGTAAGTGTTCACCAATTAAAATAAGAGAAAAAGATAAACAACTTTTGTCGAGATGGCTATTAATTTCAGAAGTAGAGCAAGCTACTCAGTCTTGAACCTTGGTGAATAAACTTGTTGGTATATACCTGACTATAGTTCACATCAAGTGGCAGCTTTGGGTCTCAGAGGTCCTAGATAAAGAGAACAGAGAGTTCCAATGCCAGAGATTGTAGCTAAGGGTCTCCTTAGAAAGCAATGCTTCAAAGACAACTTCAATCCTCAAGCTGAAAGAAGTCACAGTGACAAATATGTGCTAAGTATTTTTATTTCATGCAAGAGATTCAAGTTTGTTATCTAAAGATTTGTGTTGTGGTAAAAACAAATAAGTTTAATAAAAATTACTGCAATTATATTACCAATTTTAGATTTCCAAAATTATACTACAAAAAATAATTTAATATGCTATCAATAGCCATAGAAAGACTTTATCTAACTAGATTCTGTTATGTCTTTAAATTAATTATTTTTTTAAATGAAAGAAAATGAGAATAAGGTAAGTTCATTATTGAATGAATACCATATAATCTTCATATCTTGGTTTATTCTTCTTACCGTATTTGATATTAGCTCGTATAGCTATCTAAATGTCACATATCCCTTGTGTGCATTGTTTACTTTCTAAAGTACTAGATTTTAAAACTAAAAATACTAAAAATTTGAATTTCACAATATATCTAACAAAAAATGGATAAAATCTTTGCCTAACTTGGTTAAAATAAAACTGATACATTCCAAAATGCTGATATGGACCCTAAAATGAAATAAGGATCCCTAAAATGAAAACCATTCCATTTGTGTTTCAGTATGAGTTTATCATAAAATAAAATCAAAATCATGGTTATCCATTTGTTGTATTTATTTAGGGTAAAGGACACATGCAATTTAGTGATCTTAAGTTTGACTTTAATTAGACATTCTTGCAAATATGCTTCTATGGGATTTTTTTAATAATCTGAAATTGCATATACACACTTACATATGCACATAGTCAAGTGAAAGAAGATTTTTGTTTTGTTTTGTTTTCATTTGTTTTTGTTGTCATCTAGAAAGAACATATAAATCAAAGATAAAATAATGGGAGTATAATATATCTTCTTCACTAGTCAAGATAATAGAGAATATTATAAATAGTATAAAAATACTGTGGATATTTCTCTTCAACAACACACTTCAGTGAAGAAGACAACTTTTGAAGCTCCCTCCTCAATATTAGCAAGAATATTAACTAAAGAGGTATAAACTGAAAAAAGAAACTCACTAAACTCCTTTTACAGAGTCACCTGCCTTGTGATTGTTGCAGGGAGATGATGTCCCAAAATCAAAAGCCAAGAACTCATCAGTAACTTGTAAACTAAGAACTTCCAGCACCTAAAAACTTATTTCCCAAGGCATATGTGGGAAAATTGAGTAAAAGTCAAAGAAAATATGTGTGGGTAACAGATGTAGTAGGGGAAAATTAGGAAAAGGCAAATTTTAAATCTAAATAATGAGAAGTTTTTACTCTAAAGTCCTTCTTCATATGTAATATTTTGGAATTTTCTCTAGCTTAAAAAAATGCCAGGTGTATTTAGAAAAGAACTTGCAGTTAATAAACCCAGAAGTGATTCTAATACCCTCACCACTATAACCCACCTTAAAGGAAGTTCTACCCAGTAATTGTGCAAATGAGCCTTTTTCTAACAGTTGATAGAAAGATAATTACCTAACAGGAATTTTCAAAGTTATAAAGGCACATTATAGTTTAGAGTAATCTTATTAAAAATCAAATTCACAACATCAACAGATCCTTCCTGTGCTATGTAATTACATTACAGACACTTAATTGAAATAAACTGGAAATGAAACCTGGCCTAGCACAGGCATGTACTGATGGTTAAGACTCAGCAGGGTGGTGCTAGTTCATTAAATGTAGTCTTCACATGTCTTCCCATTACATTTTTTAAAAATATTAAAAATAAGAACACTAACTCAATTAAGTATATAAATACTCATATACAATTTATCTTGTGTATGTAAAACACACTTGAAAACAATGATAATAAAAAGAGTTGATGTGAAATAATTTTTTTCGTGGTTAATTAGAGATAAAAGATTATATACAAGGGAATTAAACATTCCTAATAATAACATATTGGTTTATATACAAATAATTAATAAAAATCCCATGTTAGAAAACTTCCAAGGCCATATATTTTGGTTCCTCAAAGTGTTGAAACACTGTGCTTAAGCTTGCTAAGCCTCCTGATGGCATCTTAAACAGATCAGCAATCCCTGAAAGGCTGGACCAAGAAGGCTAGAGATGTCATTGCTAACCTAAGCACTGTCTATGCTGGATTCTGAGGCTGTTTAGAAAAACAAGCCACCCAGAATTGTTTGATATTGTTTCACTTTAGTATATGCCTTTATCCAGCACATACCTTATAACTTGTAGCTTAGGCTCAAATAAACTAACCAGAAATGTGTGTTTCTGTTTGTGTGTCTGTGGCATTAGGTACAAAGGTCCAGATTTACTGGTAAATATAACAAGTAGACAAGTATTTGGAAATAGCTCAAGTACATTTATTAATGAACAATCATGGGATAATTCCTTTATACAAATTGTCTCACAATCCAAACAAAGTAATCTCCCTATTGGAAGGGAAAGTGGCCCTAGGCCATTGAGCCTAACCAAGTAAAGCAAGGTTGGTTGTCCTCAAAGCAGGTGGAAGATAATAGGGTCAGCTGCAGCAAAGTGGAAAAAGAAGGCAAAGCCAAACCCCCCTAATAAAAGGGCAGCTCATAAAAGGTATATCCTCACCTCCTGCAACAGTTCTGGCAATGGATTACTGGGAATTTGATAATAAGAGGTGTCTAGATTCCAGTGATGTGCTGCTTAATGATGGGGATACCTTCTGAGAAATGTGTGGATAGATGATTTCATACTTGCGTGAACCTCATAGAGTGCATTACAAAATCTGCTAGGCCATATGCCCTGGTCCCACACAAACCTGAATGTATAGCCTACTAGACACCTAGGCCCTATGGTAGCAAGGAGGGGAACCTGAAGCCTTCTGGCTGCACGTGGCTCTTCCGATCCCAGAGTGTGGCCCCTTGACTGAATCCAAACTTCACAAAGGTTTGTTCTGTAAAATATGAATTCAGTCAAAAAGCCACACTCAAGGATCTGGAAGGTCCCATGTGTCCCCAGGGCTGTAGTTTTCCCACCTGACTATCTATTGTCCTAGGTCACAAATCTGTACAGCATGTTACCATACTGAATACTGCAGGCAATTGTAACACAAATGGTATGTGTGTACTTAAACATATCTAAACATAGGAAAGGTATGGTAAAAATATAACATTATATTCTTATGGGACCACTGCTATATATGTGATCTTTTGTTGGCCGAAGCATTGTTACATGGCACATGAATGTATTTATATGAGGCAAGTTTAAATTACATATTCAGTATGCACTACATTCAAATTACATTTATGGAATCTATAAACTTCAGAGAAAGAAACTTTTGGAATTTTGTCCATAGATAATACCAACGTGTTATACTATGTAAAAACAAAATCTTTTTAAATAAACAGCACAAAATTACTAACAAGCAAATATAAAGCACCTCTCTTTGAAAAATCCTAAAAACAAAAGGCTTTGCTTTAATATTGACTGGCTAACTTATACTGAAAAAGACATTACAATTTAAAACTAACATTTTTCTTTAAAAAATTGTCTCATTTTTAAGAATGGGTGGACTTAAGAAAATCTTTACAGTTGATTTGCTAGAATATTCTTCTTTCATAAATGAAAATGTATCTCTCATATAATTTTTATTTTTAAGAAATAGTAAATCAAACTCCTGCTATATTATTTAAGACTAACAATTAGCAGAAACACCAAAACAAATTAACTCTAACACATAAAGGGTTGACTGGATCACCTAAGTGAGCTCACCACTGGCTCACCTAAGTGGTGGCCTTTGCAGACAGTTTGATTCAACAGCACAACATCAACAGTGGATTTATCTTCTTCTCTGTTCAGCCTTTTGTAGAGTGAGAGTCATCCTAAGTCCGTTCTTCCTTACTGAGATAAAATGGTCAAAGAAGCTGTTCTGCACAAGGCATTCTCCAGGAGGAGAGAGTTTCTGTCCCCTGGAAGATCCAACAAAGGCTGTCAGTTTAGTTTTGCTCATACAAACCCTGAACTCATTCGTGTGACCAGAAAAATGCCATGTGCCAATTGGCTTAGGCCTAGATTACTGAATTAATCACCATGGAGAGGGATAAATGGAGCAACTCACATTGACTTTCAGTAATAATTGACCACTGAAGGTAAAAGTCAATTGCATCCAAATTTCAGTGTCTGCACTAAAAGTAAATTAAAGAGGCAGCATACAGCATTTAATGTCTACACTAAAGGTATTTCCTCCTTCTTACTTTCTAATAAAACCCCAATTTTGACTGGAAAGTAAAGAGAGGTCCCTGAGTTTCAGGTGTGGGATTATTACTCATGTCTGGTCAGGGTAAAGTAAGGGTAAGTTTGTTGGAAAGCTATCGCTTGTTCCTGTCTCTGAACTCAATCATGTTAGAATAAAGCTTGGAGTAACATTAGCCATCTCAAGAATATTAAAAGAAAGCCCAAATCGCAAGGCTGTGGAAGCAGCCCAAGTGCCCATCAATCCAAGAATGGATTAATAAAATGTGGTATATGTATACCATGGAGTACTATTCAGCTCTAAGAAACAATGGTGATATAGCACATCTAATATTTTCCTGGTTAGAGCTGGAACCCATACTACTAAGTGAAGTATCCCAAGAATGGAAAAACAAGAACCACATATACTCACCAGCAAACTGGTATTAAATGAGCAGCACCTAAGTGGACACATAGGTACTACAATAATAGTGTATTGGACAGGGGGACGGGGGGG